>JANTQF010000350.1:0-36275 GCA_032988165.1 Emmonsiellopsis sp. PD_33
GGCTGGAGACATATACCTAGACATACTACTAAATGGAGGTAATTGAGATGGAAGGGGAGTTAAAGATAGAGATTTTAGAGATTATAAAAGAGAAGAAAAAAGGAGAGAAAAATGAGGAGGAAAAGAGAAGTAGGATGGAAAAGGACATTCTTCAATTTGCTCACTTCTCAGTGAAAGAATATTTACTTTCAGAAAGGATTCGCATTTCGCCCGTCCCTTATCTAGCACACTCACCTCCTCGTCCGTCGCCCACTCATCCACGGCCAGTTCAATGCTATACTTCTGAAACACCACAGCCAGCGTCGCTACTACTTCTACCTGCGCAACGCGTCGACCCAGACATGACCGCGGCCCGGCACCGAATGGGTTGTAGGCGCCGCGCTCGGGGCGAAACATTGTCCCATTCAGACTCCCCTGGCGGGTCCTGGAGACCTCTTCTGTCTCCACGTTGACATTTTTCTCGGGCTCTGTAGTCCGAAACCACCTGTCAGGTACAAAGTCCTCAAGGTCGTCCTTCCCCAGATGCACTCTACTAGGCCTAGCAGGCCAGTACCGGGGGTTGCACTGGACCGAGCTGGAGGCTAGTCCGATAAGGGTTGCCTTCGGGATGACATGTTTCTGTCCGTTTAGACTGACGACCTGGTCCTGGTTGAGTGTCACCCTCTTAGAAATCTTGGTCAAAGCCGGGATTAGACGAAGAGTCTCGTTCATGACGGCCCCGATCATGCTGTCCATCATTGGATTCATCAGTGCGTCGTACTCCCAGGTGTTGGGATCCGAGGCGCCCAGGAGCTGGTCAATCTCCCTTTGCAGCTGGCGCTGGGCACGCGGGTTGGCGGCTAGCTCTAGAAATGCAAAGTGCAGTGTGTTGGCGATCGTTTCGTGGCCGGCGATGAGAAGGACGAAGGCATTGCCGAGTATATCTTCTCGTGTTAGTGAGGTTGTTACAGATGATTTTTCCTCCCCAGGACCGGCGTTCTTTTCATCGCTCGTGTGTTTGGCTCTAACGAGCGCGCCCATAAAGTCCATTCCTTCCTCAGCATGGTCTCCCTTCCGGGCTTCATCAATCTTTTCATCTAACATCTCATCCATGTACTTCGTGTATTCTTCGTATGCCAATACTGCCTTTCGGGTTTTGTCCGAGGGAATG
This sequence comes from Emmonsiellopsis sp. PD_33, assembly GCA_032988165.1. Taxonomy (NCBI): domain Eukaryota; kingdom Fungi; phylum Ascomycota; class Eurotiomycetes; order Onygenales; family Ajellomycetaceae; genus Emmonsiellopsis; species Emmonsiellopsis sp. PD_33. Next base: position 1,151 of record JANTQF010000350.1, read on the forward strand.
AGCTCTAATTTCTGTAAGCATCCACGGCAAATATCAGAAGGCTACCTGTCTCACATACTCAGAATCCACTTTGGCATGGCGAGCAACAACCTGATGTTCTCCATAAGTACTTCCGTAGACTCCATTAAACTCATTTTATGCCCCGCAGGGAGCTGAGAAGATCCGTATTTCAAAGCCTGAGCATCGGCCCCAGGAGGTAGCGCCTCACCAGGCCATGAAAGCCGAACACCAAAGCCTACATAGGAAATGATGTAGAGCGATAATCTCAAAGTATCGCGCTCGACAGAGTAGATAGTAGGACCATCCGCGTCCCCTCGCCTAGTCCAGGTGTTCACCAGGCTCTGCGCCTGGCGTATAGATTCGCGGAAGACTAGGGCTGCATTGCGTTCGTTAAACGCAGCCGAAGTAACCTTGCGGTGCATGCGCCAGACGGCGCCCTCGGCGCTGATGACATTCTCGCCGAATTGTCGCAGAACTTCGTACATCTCGATGGGCTTGGGGAAGTCAGTCTGTCGGGTGGTGATTTGGTGGATGCACTCGGCGTCTGCGGTCATGAGGCAGCGCGCCCCTGAGGAGACAATGAAGAATGTGTCGCTTTCGTTGGCGAATACCCTATGTCGTCTGCGGGAGACATCGTCTGGGGTTACAAGACTAATGTCTCTTTTAGTTGTTGTTCCACCACCTCAGGGGGGCATATTTCAAGAACAAGCTGAATTTTGTGCCGACTTACTCGAGCCATCGTTCCCACCAGGTTCTGGGCAACGACTTGATAAGAGGTATCCAGAACCTGTAGCTAGCCAGCCAGAAAAAGGAATTAGGAAAGATCGCTGTTTCAAGCAGGATAACATTGGGGGTCAGTGGGTTGGCATGATATGCTAGTGAGTTGCATGAATTTGAACATACGGGCGACGATGTAGGGCAGACCGCTTCTCTTGGCTTCAGCAATGTTGAACCGGAAACCTGAGATGAACGAGTAGATGGTGTAGGCGATGACGGCGCCAGCTATCAAAAGTAGCAAATCTGCCATCCTCAAGACGGTACGAGGCAGTTATCGCTGCAAGAATAATTGAAGGTGCGACGGGGCGGGTTTGTTAGGAAGAGAACTGCTTCCCCATCTCAGCAATGGACAATGACTGCTGCTGCAAGATGATGGTGAAAGGGATGGATTCGACATACACGTTGAAAGCCATTGTCATCCCACACCTTTTGTCATCTGCAACTTGGCTTTCTGCAGTATGACAGAGGAAACGTTATCCCCAGGATTGATAAACTCTAGGTTATTTAGGGCTGACGTCGCATAACCAGGTGGTACAGTGGAAGAGACTCATTCAGCCTGGGTGGCGGGAGGCTGAAAGTTTGATATACTCGCATACACGCGTATCTGCAAGCTGAAGCTGAATGAAGTGCTTCCCTTTCGCTTTGCTCGACTGATCCCTACCGATAGGAAAAATATTTTCAGCTCAGTGGGAATACTCATCATCACCCATCTGAGGCAGTTTGTAAACCGTCAGCAGCAAACGTTCCCATATAACAATGTAGGCTCTCCATAGGCCATTTAATATTATGATTAGCAGCATTGCATGTTCTTCATTTCATAACCCATCAGGGGACATCTGGTAACCTCCATGACAATGTCAAGCCATCTGCGAGATACCACACGCTGCAGTCCTGGGCTCATGCCCATATTCGCCCTGGGACACATTGTGCCCGCCATAGGGGCTATACGCACAGCAACCGGGTCGTATCAGTATCCAGTCGCGGTTCTAGGCATGATAGCACTTACCATGGGCCTTGTTGACGGTACGTCGAGCACGGAAACGGCGCTGCTGCACCCACCTAAATACTCATATTTCGAGACATCCCAGCACACGATTCATACAGAGATGTATCCCCCACAAACCGGCCCCGGAATCGGGCGTGGAAGGTATGGATGTACTCTTTGACGATAGCATGGCTCTTGTGCATCGTCTTCAGCGGACTACAAACCGCGATTCAAACGCAGCGGTTCCTCCTCATCGGCATGTGCTGGCAAGTCCCTTGCATCCCGCTCTTCTCGGTGCAAAAATTCCGTCTTTGCAAGCCAAAGACTGTTGTCAGTTCTCTTCTTCCTACCTCCACCCCAATGCTTAGCCCTGAGTCTCATGAACAAGCAGCTGGGCGAAGCAAAATCCCTCTTCGTCGCCATCTGCATGGGATATTTCACAGCAGACGCCGCCATGTTCCACTACTGTCACGACAAGACCGCATCGTGCAGCCAGCAGTCCCTGCGCACACGGAGCCTTTGCCTAGTGATCCTATATCACTTCTTTCGCGAGACAGTGAATGACGCCCGGGACATTGCGGAGGATTCGCGGGATGGCTTAAAAACGCTGCCGATGAAGCTGGGCAAGAGGAATACTTTCATCATTATGGCTGCGTCAGGCTTGCCGCTCGACATGATGCTGACGGCGGGCTTGTGGGCCACGCAAGGAGGCGTCTGGGTGAACCCTAGGCTGGTGCTTGAGGGGGGTCTAAGGATTTGCCTGACCATGGCTGCGTACTGGAAGATCCTGCAGTATCCCAGGAAGAATGTCTGGGCCTGGGGTGCAATGGGACTGTTGGGATTAACCCCTGTGCTGTGGGCGCAAGCCTCATTGTTGGACGGTTATCGGGTTATGGGGCGCCAATGAATTGAACATGGTGTGAGGCAAGCAGATGGGAGTTCATTTTAAGCGTGATCAACGTGCATTTTCTATTTTAATGATCTGTTGTACTCCGTATTTGGAAAGATTGTAGATTTTATGCAGTTTTGATTCAAGGGTCGAGGGTAGTTAGTTACCGAGTTAGTGGCGCTTCGCTTAAATCGCCAACCTAACTAGAGGTGAGCCCGTTCTCACTGCGATTAAACAACTAACTACTAAACAGCACCAATGCACAGCTAAACAGCCGCATCAGCACTGCAAAAGCTGTTCCAACAACCGGCGACAGTTTCTCAGCTCGACTTCTGCCATCATGGCTATTCTGTCTGTGCTAGCCCCCGCACAACGACCCTCTCGGCTCTCCAGGGTGCAGTCCTTCAAAGCTCGAGTGGTGCATTCTTCCCTGCTTTAAAGCATCCTCATTTATTATATCACACCAATCATCATCCTAGAGCGAGCTACACTTACCGTGAAACATTTCCATCACGCATCGTGCGGAGTTGTCGTCTTCATCCCTCTGATCTACCCTGTGTAGATTGAACGGGGGGGCAATGGACAGTCAATATAAAATGTCCTGGACGGCCCGCCCTGCCCAACAACAGGGAAGACAAAGTCCTCTCGATCAGTGGCATTATTTTGCTCCTTTCCGTTGGATTGGGATACTTGAATCTATTTCCCGATATCCTCCCAAGGAGCATGCCAGCTCTCACCTCCCTGCTCGCCGGTTCAGCAGCATACAACGGCGCTCATCTCCCCAGATGGGAAAACAGGTCGCCTACCAGGCCTGGGATGGAGTTCATGGAACGAATACGAGGACCGGATCAACGAGACTGTATTCATCCGCGTTGCGGAACTGCTTAAGGAATTAGGGCTGGAAGACCTGGGGTACGAATATGTTAATATCGACGATGCGTGATGGGATAAAGCCTACGGCAGAGATCGTGAGACGAAGGAGTTGAGACCAGATCCTGAGAAGTTCCCCAATGGGATAGCAGGTACAGCGGAAAAGGTGCATGCGTATGGTCTGAAGCTGGGGATTTATTAGTAGGTAGTGATACCGGTGAGCAAAGGGGTTACTTATAGGGTCATGCTTCCCTGCTGTGATGGGATTTCTAATGCATATATGACCGCAGGCAGCTTGACTTGGGCTGGATATGAGGGATCCCTGGGCTACGAGGAGATTGATGCTGCGGCTTTCGCGAAGTGGGGAGTTAATTGTAAGTAGTATCCTCACGCTCACCACTCTTGAAATCCCTAACCACGGCCCCCCCCGCCATCCCCTACAAACAGGGCCTAAACCCAGACTCCACCTGGAACCAAACGCACCCAGCTGAATACTACATCGGCGCCTCCACCCCTTGAAGGGCCTACACATCTTCGTTCTAAACAGTCTAGCCACGCACGCGGAGAAGGATGTGGTGTTCTCTGAGGTGCCGGGGTTAGAGGGGGACAGGGAGTATCGGGTTTATGATATGTGGGGGGGGAGGAGATGGGGGGTTTTAAGGGGGGGGGTTAGGGTTGGGTTGGGTTGGCGGGGCATGATAACGGCGGCGTTGAGGGTTGATGGGGTTGATGGTAGGTAGGTAGGTTTTTTTTTTTTTTTTTTTTTCCTTTCTTTCTTTCTTTCTTCTCCCACTGTTTGTTCCACAGTGGGTGCTGACACGGTTCGAACAATGGGGGGGAATAGGAAGCCATCCAGCTCCCGATTTCAAACCGCCGCGGAACTGGGGGGAGAAGAAGAAGAAACCTGAGCCGTCATTTCCGAGGCCGGGGGAGAAGCCTGAATGGTGGTAAGTATATTGGGGATTCAGTAGGAGATACATACATACCTCCCCTTACCCCAATCCATTTTACAAAGGACACCTTCATACAATAGATGCAGCAGGGGCAATGGATCATATAGAAGATGGATAGATAGTTACCTAAGAAAATATATTTTTTCACCCAGGCCCCTTTAGATGAACTAATAACTATAAGATTTCTACTTCATATCATTATTCATGTTAGGTATTTAGTTATGTATTCTATAAAGGCAGGGTGTTTAATAAATCTTTGTTAAATAGAGGTAGTATGTATCAATATCAGCTTAAAAAACATAATCAGAAGCCTAGGCTTTAAGCCATGCCCTGCCTGCCCCTGTATAGTTACCTAGCTAGAGACTAATTAGGCTGGCATAGCTAGCTTCCCCAGCTTAAGCTTATTAGTCTCCCCGGACCGGGCGACAGGGCTTACCTAGGTGCTATGTGGTAAGATTCAGAAAAGGGAGGGAGGGATGATGTACAGAGATCCATGAATATTCAAAAATCTATAATGAGGAGAGACAAAATAATAGTAGATAAAGTAAATAGATATAGATGTCAATATCCATAAAATAATAAATAATAAATAATAATACACCTATCCCCATTCGTACCATACCAGTATCATACCAGTTTAGATTGCAAAAATCCATCCATACTCCTATGTGCATGTAGTAGAAAAATACTACATACACCAAGCATAGCATTACAAAAAAGGTCTATTACCCTCAAAAAGAAAAACCGTTTTATCTCTAAATAACGCCCCTTGAAAATATCAACCACAGATAAAACAAACATATAAAAGTGTCCGAAATTGGAAAGTGTGCGCCAGTTGGCTGGCCCTCTAGATAAGATAGATAGATAGATAGCGGCCCCGGGTCAATTCGTTTGAATCATCGTTTATATCGACGGGATGAGATCCTCATCCTCCTACTGTTAGAGGTTAGAGGAAGGTAATCGCCGATCTCAAAGTCCGCATTTCGCGATGCGGTTAACATAACTATCTTCCGCTCTGGGTCGTTCGGATATGGCGTGCTCTCGATCCTTCGAATGGAGGTATGCCGGCGGAACAAACGGCGGGACGGGATAAGTGGTGGAGGCGGGGCTGCCGTGGCAGGTAAGGCACAGGCTGCTTCCCGTCCATATACAATAAAGAAGTATGAGGGGGGTGATAATTCAACCCTGAATGGTCATGGGTCAAAAAACGACCTAGAACCCATCTCCCTCCTTCCACAGCCTCCCCGCCTCCTCCGCGCGGATCTGAGGCGACTCCCCTCTCTTCTTAGCCTCCGCTACCATCTCCTTCAGCCGGGCCTTCTTCGCCTTAATCTCCGACTCATACCACTTATCCTTCCCAGGCTCGGGGGCCTCCATCTTGGCGATTTCCTCAGGTGGCTTCCCTTCCTTCCCTGCGTCCTCGATTGCCTTTGCTTTCTTCCTCCAGTCATCGAGATCGCGCTGCTGGTCGCGGGTTTGGTAGGTCAGGCCGAAATATGCATCCATGCCCTTGGGCCCGCCGAAACACAGGCCGAAGCCGTCGCAGTAGCAGATGTGCTGTTCCGGGCAGAAGACGTTTTTGCCAGTGAAGACGACGTGCCAGAGGTATTCCCATACGCGGCCGGAGATGTAGTCGCTCAGCTCGGTGCGCAGGAGCCAGTCGCGGTAGAAGACGTATCTGGATTTCGGATTGGCGAGGATGCGGTCGCGCGAGACGGCGAATTGGGCACAGCAGGGCTGGGCGAGCACCTGGGGGATGTCTGTGCGCGGGAAGAGCTGAGACCAGGAGCGGGCGAGCATGGTTTCCTCCTGCTTGCCCGGGTCTACTTCCAGTTTGCCCGGGTGCATCCAGTCCGGACAGCCGGGCCCCCAGTTGCAGCGCATGTTCATGTATCCTTCGCGCATGAGGCGTTCACTGCTGAGACGCTTGATCAGCTCGACGGCGTCCCAGACGAGGGCCTCCTCGTTGTGCCAGGAGATGCGGTGGGAGTGCATGAAGATGGCGATGTCGGGGAGGGACTCGTAGTGGTCGATGATGTAGGAGAGGTAGACCATTGCCTCGTGGCCCTTGTTCAAGGGCGGGTGGAGAGGGGCGGAGGGGTCGTCGACCACGTAGATGTATGGCTCGACATAGCCGGCCAGTTCCTTGTCGATCCAGTCGACGTCTTCCTTTTTGAGGCGGGGGATAACCAGGGCTCTGGAGTAGTTGGAGCCGGGGGGTTTGGGGGCGCCTGGGCCCATGTTAGGTTTGGGCAGGGGATCTTTTGCTGGCTGGGAGGTGATGCCATTTCGCGAGAAGTCCGAGAAGAGATGCGGGGGGATGCGGCGGGAGGGCGTCGAGGCGGGCAGGGATGGGCTGCGGGAGGAGTGGACGTAGCAGAGGAAGACGAGGGTTGAGGCGAGCAGGACGAGCAGCAGAGGCCGGCGCCGCATGGCGGAGGGATAGCGGGAGTACCTGGCAGCCATCTCGCCCACGAATGTTTCTGGCGCTGTTTCCTGGCTCTGATTGTTTTGTTTCCCCCGTGGAGGGGGAAGCAAGGGGAGATGGCCTGTCGATAACCAGCAGGGCGAGGAGGCAGAACGGGCAATTGAGAGCAGGTAGACAGATAGCTCGACAGTAACAGACGGTGAGTGAGCAGCAGCAGCAGCGCGCAGGGCTGTTAGAGCTGACAGAGACGAGGTCGGGATAGATAGTAGATATAGCGAGGGAGTCGGAGATGAGAAGATGAGAAGATGGAGATAGACGGGGGAAAGAACAGATTGAAGCCCGAAGCCCGTGGCTGCAACGCACTGGTACCTGCTCGCCCGGCGGGATTGCGCCTATTCCGCAGGTACCAGGCGTGGCATTACGCTGCGCCAAGGCGTGCAGATCCGTGTCCCGAAGCGGCAGCAGTGGAGATCGCGGGCGGCGTTGGGCGATGACGAATGCCGTAGGGATTGACTACTGCCACGGCTGCCGCTACTGCCACGCTGTAATCATTGATAACTTCCAAACTACCACCAACAGTATGTTATTATGTTATTATGTTATTACTCTCCTATTCGACTACATGTATTTATTGTTTAGATCAGATATCCCACCACGGCTTGGCAACCGCCTGTGGCGCGCTACCAGGTCTTGGCTAACCGCCCGTGCCAAAGGTTATCATCTTATTTCAACCTCCAACACTAGATAACAATATATGATAGCTACAGCCTCCATGATGGCCACAGCAGGACAGGAAGACACAGCAGGACACAGCAGCCTCTCAACCCCCCTCCCGCACCTTCCTTCCAGCCTGCCGTGCAATCGTCTCCAGCATGACGTACTCCTGCCAGTTTCAAGGAGACGCCGGGCCCCACCCGCTAACCCGATTACAGTCTAGCGTGTTCCGTTGGCGCCGATCGCTGGCATGACGCGCGATTCGTGTGTTTCGCTCAGTCATCTCGAAGGCGCGAGGGGGGGATTCATCCATCGATACTCGTATCCGGAGCAGTCATTAGTAATTACCTATTTTCTATCACCCATTACAACCACACAGCCATTTACCTCCTTTTTTCCCCTACTACTTACATACTACATACTAGTACCACTCTACCAGTCTATCTCTCCTCCCCGAGAAGCTAAAATAAAAATAAACTAGACCCCCCCTCTCCTTCTCGAAGATCAACTGATGTTCGCGGTTTTTAATATATAATGAATATCATTGTCAATGAACTGATATGTCCTTCCTTTCCTTCTCCTCACAATTCCCCGTTCTCTAATCCCTGTCCAACGCCCCTCATATACTCGTAACATAAATCATCACACTGACCGGGTTCCGTCTGGGATTGGACAGGGGTGGACAGGGGTGGGAATTGGAGAAAATTCCAAATTACCAAATAATCGCGGTTATCATTGGAACGAGTCGGAATCGGAATTTGAATTGGAATTGGGATTGGATGTCTAGCATTCAACAACAGCTATGGTATATTGTATCGACGGGGGGGATATAGGGAGGATCTGATATATACACCATTCTCGAACTTGGAAAATAGTCACCACAAAGAAGAAGAAGAAGAAGAAGAAGAGAAGACGATGAAGAAGGAGACCATTTCAAACACAATTTTTGCTGATTTGATTGATTGGAACGAAACCCTTGGATCCTTCCCTCCAGTTACGAGCATAAGGACTTGCTCAGGTTCCGATATACACCTAGACAGTAGTTAGTTAAGAACCAGTTAATCCCATGCAAAAGAATAAACAAGAACATACCCTGCTAATACCCATGACATCCTCGAATCCCGAGCCATCATGCGCCTCGTCCAATGGGTGCAAATCTGCTCGTTTTCCCACGTTAGCATATCTCATGAAACAATACTTGCAAAGAAAGGCCACAAACCAGTATCATAATAAGCCGATATAACAAACTCATCACCCTCATTCACCGTTGCGAAATCCACACACATCTCCGCGTCAGAAATCGAGGGCTTTCCTTCCATGCCATCCTCACCACCATCATGTCCCTCATGTCCATCTTGACGCTTGGCTTTCATTCCCTCATGGCCACCATGCCCCGGCGCCACAAAATCCGGCGTCCGCCCGTAGAGCTGGCGCGAGACACAGACCGGGTCCCCGTTCAGGTAAATGGTCGTGTTGACGCCGCCGTTGTGCACGTGGCCGCTGGCGCTGAGAAGCCGCCCGCTAACCGTCGATTTCCAGCCCTTGCTCTTCAGGACGAATTGGCCTTGCTGCGCGGGGACGGCGGAGAGGCCGCAGTCGGTTATGTCGAGCCACGCCATGGAGACGGGCTTGTAGCCTGAGGTCGACTTGGGGAGGTGTTCATAGGTCTGTATTGGGGTCGAGGTTAGATTTGTCTAGATGGGGGTTATGGGTTTGAGAGGAGTAAGCTTACGATTGTGAGGTAATAAGTCTGCGCCTCATCCGATTCGTTCATCAAGTCATAAATCATGCCGATGGAGTCTCCACTGCCCAGCTCGATTCCGTACTGCGCCACTCCGTTCGCGCGGGACACGCTACGCTCGTTTCCAGAGGCATAGATCCGTTCCGGCATCAGGGAGATCAATCCCGAGCCGCACACGAGATCCTTGTTGCCGAGTCCGTTCTTGTATAGAACCATATGATGCAGCCACGCGCCTGTGTTGACATTCGCAGTCGTCCCGTCCTCGTACTCTAGGTTCGCCTGCAGGGCTGTGATGTAGCAATCTTCGCACGGCGCTTCCATGTTGAGGTCGGGCCGGTTGCTGATCATATCCATCGCGTCGAGTTGGTATGGCCCATATCGGATCTTGGTCACGGTCGCGCCGTCCTTTCCGGGTTTGGAAGCATCGAGGTCTGGCTCATCGAGGAAGTCCGGTGGGAGTTCATCGGTGGGGGGTTCGGAAGGACATGCGCCCCCTGTACCCGGGAATGGAGAGCTGCCCCCGTTGTCTGGGGCGCCGGCTGCGATGTTCTTGTTGTCGCTTGGTGGGGCGAGGTCGGGATCTGTGCTGGCCGTGTTGCAGAGACGGCCCTCGACGATTGAGTATTCGTCTGCGTTGACGCCGGGGGTCACCCAGAAGACACCCTCGGGGTCGTATTGGGTTTTGATCTCCGACAGGCGTTCGTAATTGGAGCCCCAGAAGTCATTCTTCCAGTCTGGATTCAGGGCGGAAGCCTAGGGCGCGTTGTCTGTTAGCTTCTGTCCTTCAAGAACGTACAAAAGGGTGGATAATTACCTCGTTCACATATGCACCGCTATCAGGAGCTAATGCCCTCAATGGGTCGACTTTGAAAACACCCGCTCCGGTTCCAATTAAGTGAACATAAGCCTTTCGCCATGCTGGCAACACAGAGGTATCCTCTCCGCCAGTAAGCACCGCACCACCTCCAACCAGATGGCCGCGGAGCTGCCCATCAGGAACCTGCGGCATGGAATCTTTCAAGGCCTGGGCCACATCTGGGCTTTGGAGATGTTCTTTACCCAGCAAGCGGCTGTCCAGCGGGATAATACCCATGGGCATAGAACCGTGATCTCCATCATGCCGTTTCATAAGCGAGCGTTTATGTTCATGATCGTGGCCATCATCTCCGCATTCCGTCTCCCCAAGTATGGCAGAGTAGAACTCGGCATAGGAAGCGAAATCATAGAACTTGGTCGTAGCAGGTTCCATCCCCTCGAATCCGGCCATCTTGTCCAGAATCGGCGTCCAGATGGCCGATACAGCCTCTTGATCAGGTTGCTCATCTGTCGTCGTGAGGAAAGTGGCCTTCATAGCGTTGGGATAGACATAATAGTAACCCTGAACTCCCTTCTCGTTAATAGTGGGGAGCTCACTGTGAAGGTAGGCCGCAGCATCCCAGAATCCCTGGCCGGGGTCCTCTCCATTTGTTGCGTTGATCCACCACTGGATGACGTTCATAGAAGGGGATGGGTGGGCTTTGATAGTGGCCTCAACGACGATGCCGAAAGTTCCTCCACCGCCGCCACGGAGTGCCCAGAACAGGTCAGTGTTTGATACGCTGTTTGCAACTACTAGTTCACCATCCGCAGTAACCACCTTGTACTCAAGGACTTGATCAGCGGCAAGGCCGTACTTGCTTGAAAGGGGGGCGTGTCCTCCGGCTTGGGCGTAGCCACCAGCTGTGCGTACGCTTCCTGGAAGTGGGTTAGCATATAGAACAATAACTAGAAAGACGGGGGGGTATTACCGTGAGCAGCTCCGAGTGTGAAGAGCTTGGACGGGTCAATGGCCTCATTCAACTCCTGGGTGCCAAAACCAGCTCCAAAAGTAACGGCTGCTTGTTGCCCTGCAACAGGCGCAATGACATTGACGTCTCCGGATGGGCTCTCGGCTCCGGCTTCCGAAGGCGTGAATGATTCGAGAACTTTTAGTCCTTTAAGCATGGAAATATCCAGGCTCAACCCTGAAGGAGCATCGTTCCTAGGGAATGTCAGCTATCTCTGTATGCTTAGAACAAGATTGCTCCACGCACCTTCCAAGGAAGTCGTGTCCGCTGTTGACAACCGACAGACGAATGTTATTCTGCGCAGCAAATTTAACCGCTGCCTGAACAGCTGGGACATCCTCTGCCGCAAAAATATAATCTGGTCGAATGGCAGCCTCCGTATCGTTTCCAGCAACGACACCGGGAAGCGCGGCCTCCCATGCATCTAGCAGAGGCCAGGTGCTATCCGTATTGAGCAGCCTACATCCCGCCGGGGCTGTGCCATCGCCCGGAGTCGGAGTAGGGCTGGGAGTCGCACTGGTGGGTGTTGGCTCATGGCCATGATCATGACTGCTAGTTACGCTGGTGGGTGCTGGCTCATCACCATGATCATGACTGCTAGTTACACCAGTGGGTACTGGGTCATGGCCACCATGGGGGAAGCCAGCTGCAACGTGCAAGCCGGCAGCGAGCAGCGCAAGGCACTTCATGACGGCCAAAACGTCCGGCGCTTTGATCTCGGCTCGGCTCCTACTTACCACCTATCAAGAAAGGGATGGAGAAAAATGAACGTAAAAAGCTGGACAAAAACGAAAGGCCTAGATAAAAGGAATGAACGTGGAATCTTTCTCGACCCGGGTTGTCTGGGTGGAGGTAAGTTCATCTTATATGTTTGTTATCCTGTAAGTTTAGGTTCGAGAAAACGAAAGATTCCAATTACAGGGGGGATGATTGCGATATCCTCGGCATGGAGAAGGTGTGTACACCATCAACCTTATTGTCATGAGGGAGGTTCTGGAGGTACTGCTTTCGGGGGACGAATCGAGAGCAGAACACCGATGTCTCATCCCAGGATGAAGCAACATAGGACCACTCATTGGTCAGTGGGACACCAAATTGCAGTCCTGTTTTGCTCCAACAAAAGCACATAAAACAAGCGCCCCTCGATGCCGGCCATCTGGAGAAGATGAAGGCTAATGTGCGGGGGAATTGACAGAACGACCTCGGCGTTTTTAGAAATCCCATCTCAGGGGTACAAGGGCGTTTAAGGTTCCCCCTAAATATATCAAAGTAGACAAGAAAGACTCGACGGATATCCACGGATAATCGTCTTCTCAGCCCAATCCGCCATGCCATCGATTCTCTCATGTACTGCTACACGACAGTCGGGCATCTCGCTGTCGACAAGAATCCTGCTGAAATGGAGGTCAGCGGAGTAGGAAAAAGATATGGCCTATAGCAGACCTCCGATGATAGAACGTTCCTCGGAACTGGAAAACAATCGGGACTAATCTGAAACTCCTACACGGCTCCACATCGGAACGGCTGCCTTATTGCTAATAAAACTATGATCTGCAGAATTTGCCGGCCGGCACGGGACACGGCAGAGGCATCACGAGCAACATGAGCTGGGTATTTCCGGAATAGTATAGCAAGCGGCAATGCCATGCACCCTGCTTTTTAGGCAAGGCGGAGTTAGATGCGCAAGATCAGACACGCTGTGTGTTTGTGAAAAACGCAACATAGTGACAGCTACAGAAGATGTGATACCTAAAACAACCGCAAGGCCGTGCAACTGGATCTAGGTAGTCATAAGCAACGATCAGATAATAAGATTTCATGTAGGTAACTCGCCCACAAAGAGAGCATTGGCGAGTAGTGTTTAAACTACACCCCATAGTAAAAAGAATCATCCACTGTGAAACGATTCCTGAAGAGGGTATTGAACCCCATAGGGAGCGCAGAAATGCTCCAGAATATCCATGACTCGTGTCTGCCCATCGGATCCGAGGGATGGAACGTTTGGCATGATCGTTTTAGCTGGCTCCATTCGGCAGTTACGAGGACCACCATGGGTTCTATAATTAAGTTGGAGCCAGCGAGAATTATGGTGTTTTGTTTCCAGCCACGAGAACGTTTCACCATCGGCAGTTCACGCTCGGTGGCGACGAAACATTTCCCCATCCAGTGCTAGCAGAATGATATTCAGGAACGGCCCTAAAATCACGCTGTCAGACCAGTAATTAGACCCTATCAGTGTGGGGTACACTCCGCTCCGCATGGTACCGTCTCTAGCAAATTCTCAAACCCAGCCGGGGGCAGACTCCAAGCCTCGGTGTCCCATCAGATTGCCCAACGATGATTTGACCAGTCGAGGGCTACCGCCGGGAAGCCCCTCATTTTCCGTTTCTTGATCTCGGCGTCCATGGGCCCGATCCACTCCATTCCCGGCAGTTCGTTATATTGCCCGGGGTAGGGCGCAATTTAAGCAATCTGCAGACTGCATGGGGCGAGGGTTTGAGGCGTCAAGCCCTTCAACCCACAGGGATTGGGGGAATTTCGAGATGGGGTAGGGCATTGCGGGGAAGAAAGAAGAGAATTTTTTTTGTTCATAAGTGTGCGAGAAGTAGGGCGGGGAGGGGTATGATGTTAATTAAAAGCAAGGCATATATGTTGCAAGCGGCAGGGGGTTCTGGGATAGTTGCCGAGGCGTGTTGGTTGTCGTTGTGTCAAAGGAGTATATGTTACCCCTCTTCTGCTGTGGTTGTGAGAATGACCTCGTTTTCATTTGTCTTTCCATTGAGTATTGGAAGGAGTCTCTCCCTGCTGTCATTTATTTGCGGAGCGAAGCGGAGCAATATATATACTGGCTTAATCCCTGCTAATTGTGGATCCCTTGTCCCAATTGGGAGTCTTGGCAGAATGGCATGATCTGATTGGTGTGAATTTGAAGTTCAGTCCTGTGACCTAAGCAAAGTACAGTAATGTGACCTGCAACCTTTCCTTTTATAGCCTAGCTTCTCACCTGCAGGCACCTATCATGTCAACCTACCTCCTTGTGTCTCTCATCCCCCCATCACCTCCCACCTCCTACCCTCACCCCCCCCCCTTACTTCTCTATTCTCTACTATTACATCTCTATTAGCATTCCACAGCCTTCAGGCCTTTATATGGGCCCTACCATGGATCCTACAACCAAACTGTGCACTTGTTGCAGCCAGATTAAGGCTATTGACTAGTTCTTTTTACTGCATAGTGCAGCTGTTACCACAGCAGTTTGCCTTTAATGCTACACTCAAATCAACCAGGTTTTATAGCTCTCTCTTTCAGGTCCTTATTCTACATAAGTACTAATGAATATCTCTATTTAGAGCTATTAATACATCTAAAATGTTAGCTAGAATGAATCTGTTCCCTCACTCCAGTTGTAGCTGTAGCCTTAGTTAATTCCAGTAATAATTTTAGCATTTAAATGCTACAGTCATTACTCTAAGAATAAGCCTTTTAATCAGTTTCTCTCTTTACAGAGTCTAATTATCAGTATAGCTGTGTGCCTTGAATACTACACTCATCTTTCTCAGGTTTTACAGTTCTTTACATTCTTATTTGAAATACCTACTAATAGATTTTTAGAGCTATAGTTACATCAGAGATTCTGAGAATGAAACCACTGAGCCTAACCTTCCACCTTAGCTTAAGTCTTAAAAATGATTCATGTAGTCTACAGCTACTTTTTAAGCCTATAAATATATTAATATGAATATATCATCAGAAGTCAAGTTTTTTCACTATAAAGTCCACAGCTTGAATGCTTCTTTACTCATAAAAGCTCATCAGGAGTAGAATAAGATTCACAGAGCTCACTATGTAACTAGATGTGATAAGCAAGATTCCTCACTGACCTCTTTATTAAGTAGGCTATATGAATGTTAATAGCTCTATTCTCCTCTCTTAGTGCTAGATGTACCTCATAGATCTACACAAATCACCTCTTTAGCTTATAGTTCTTCAAATCTCTTTTCTTTACTATTCTATTTACTATCTGTATTACTCTTTAGTCAATCATCTATCTCCCCTCAATTTGTGTTTACAGTCTCAGCTTCCTTACAAACTATATTTACAATCTTACTGTTACTCTCAACTTCTTGAAGCCCTGATAATCCATTCATTAACTAGTCAATCTTAAGAGTGAGTAATCCTTTGACATTATAGTAAATCTCATGGCTCAAGATGATCATGTCTATTGACACTGTAGATGTAGAAGCCTTCAAGACTGTCTAAAAACATAATCATTTACAGGTAACTATTATTTAAGACCTATTAATGAACCTGTAAGACCCTATCTTTCTTAATGACCTGGCCCTTAACCCCACTAATTAGTAGCATATCAAGACTTTTCATATCACACTTGAGAACCTCAAAATGGAGATTTATAGTCATTGTAAGATATATTAATTTAACCTACACCTTAATGATGATAGTGTTTATCAACACTGTGTTTATATTAACATGAGAAGACTCCCTGAAGACTCTTATATGTATTTTAAGAATAATAATCTAAACCCTGATGATGTTGATGCTAATTTACTGATTCTTAGTTAGATTGAGAAAATACTTATCTCTCAAGTTTATATTTCTATTAAGGTTTATTAGGTCTGTAAGTACTAATATAAATACAAGAGCTATATTATCAGTTTTTTATATGACACTGGTTGCATCTATGATGCCTTGTCATTACTTCTCAAGAATCTTGAGATAATTATTCTCAAGCTATTAAATTCTACTGATGACCTATGTCTTCAGTATCAATTCTAATGGGACTTTACAGTCTATAAAGATACTATTATAAAGTGGTTAATCTATTTATATAAGAATCATCCAGGCTATAGCAATATAGTCATCAACAACATAGTATGAGATCAGCTGCTAGAAAATGGTGATGTTACTGATTAAATTCCTTTCCATGAAATTAAGGAGTAGAAACTCACTAGAGACTATAAATTTAGCTCTAAAAAAGCTAATGATCTTAATGTGTCATCTGAACACTCTGCTGTCCCTAATCTCTTGATTTTACAAACTAAAGTTGAGTAGCTCTGCCATGAACTTGATATTTCTGAGCCTCTTAACTACTTAACTCTCTCTGTGGCTTAAAATACACCCTTAAATGAGTTTAATAATACTCACCCTTTATTCTCTTAGGCCTTTCCAACTCTTTTCTCTAAGAGTAAGACTGAGTATCTTCTTTCTCATCAATGATTTATTACTCTTTCAGACTACACATAATTTCTACTTAAATATCATAATAGCTATTTTACCTATTATAATTGATTTTATTATATTCTTTTTAACTCTCTATTCTACAAGTAAATTGGAACTCAGGGATAGTTCTTCTATAATCAAATAGATACTAATCTTAAGGACCTTACATTATAAGAGCTTTAGACAGCCTTTACTGCTGATACATTAGAGTCTGCCACACTATTAAACTCTCTTACTTGCTTTACTAGGAGTATTTATAGGACTCATTCTTTTTAGAGTGTAAAACACCATCAGCTCTAGACCTACATCTGAAATATTAGGTCTCCTCACCTATTTTTAACTCTTTCAGCTACTGACCACTATTGGGATGATTTAATGCAGCACTTCCCAGGGTACTCTACTTCTTAGCAGAATAATATGAACCTTTAAAGACTTAAATTTACTAAAGATAATATTTAAGACTATTCTGTGATCATTGCATATTACTTCCATCTACATCTCACTATATTTAAAGATAAGGTCCTTGAACTGAAATTCAACATTATCAACCACTAAACTCACTATAAATAGCAAGGCTGAGGGTTAGTTTACTCTCACAGTGTCTTTTGATGCTAAGATGCACTAAATCCAGAGCTGAATTAAATGAATAATGACACTTATTAGATATTTACTAATTACTAGGATTTGATTATCAGAGCTGATAACTCTGAGCCTACATGTATCTAACCTGAAGATGTCAGATCTACTCTATCACTAAGTTACTCAGATCAATTGAATGTTATCCAACATCTATTTTTAGTTCTAAATTAAATTTAATGTTATCACTGCAGCTCTAAGTACTATATCTATAAGGAGTAAGTTATAGATGAGCTTTGATGCCACTTTCACTTTCTTTATGAATGCTGGCCAGACTACATCATTAAAAAACCTTTAGGTAATAGTTATTACTACTTATACCCCCATTAAAATGACCCCATTCTTAATAACTACAACTACCTTATTACTCTTAGCTGGCTTGCAAATACTAATATTACCTCCTGTACTGGCAGCCATATGATTCTGAACTATTTATTCAAGTATATTACTAAGTCTGAAACTAAAACTGAGTTCTACCATCAAATCATTCAATGAGTTCTACTCAGTGTGAGTACTAGCCACTCTCTCCTTTCAACCATTATAAAGCTCATGAATTAGTTGATTGAAGAATGTAATTAGTCTGCCCAGGAGATTTACCATCTTCTATTAAATCTTTCTTTATAAATGGGATCTCAAAATTTAATTATAGTTAATTGCTGGCCTGAAAACCTCCACTAATATAGCTATACACTGAAATCTGGAGCACTCCAATATAGCTCATCTATTTTAATGAAATATAAGGTCTGCCCATAGGAATTTAAAGATGTCACATTCTATAACTTCTTGAGGAATTTCTCTTATAAACCTCAAATCAAGTGACATTTATGTACAAAAAGCCATGTTTTGATCTACTTCCCTGTTTATCAGGCTGCAACTCAAATAGAGGACTATACCTAAGTTAAGCTCTAATTACATCACCCTTTTCATTAGATTAGTAACCTTAAAGTTATTGATCTTCTAATCCCCTGGCTATTATTTACTGAAGTCTATAATTACTGCTGTCTTGCACACAATCACCTGGTAGATACCTACAGTGAAGATATGCTAGAGCCTGAACTGGAATTTGAAGAGAATAATAATGATGATGAGAATAAACTGAATATCATCTAAGCTGAACTCACTCAATAGAACCCTTAGCAGCCTAATAGCAGTCTAATTGAACTTTAAGATTATAACTAGATTAATCATTAGTCTTTAGATTTCAATTATGACTGGACCTCTCATATTAAAATTTATATTGACCTTAACACTGAATTCTAGAATAATATGAAGGCTGATTTCCTGGCTGATACTATCCTTCACAGCATTAGATCTCCTACTACTCTTAGTTCTGATTAATGCCTCCTCTATAATATGATAGTATATTACTATACTGAGGTCTTTAATGGTGGCTTCCTAAATTCATTGCTTATCAATCTTGATAGTAAAAAGAGAATAGGAAAAATATATTTAATTATACTTCTTTCTATGATTCTTCAGAACCTCACAGAAAGTTAGAATTTATCTACCTCTATCATTTAAGCAGCACCAACTAATGTAGTAACTTACTATATTAATGCTTAAATATTATACTCTCTATTTAGACTTTCTATTAAGCATTTAACTCTTTATGAACAGCTCAACCTGCAGAATCTGCAATTGATGCAGGCCCTTTTCAAGAGTGTTCAATATTTAATTATCAATAAAAAGTCAATGATTAGTCTATAGTAACTCACCTGGATTGACCAGACTTGCTATTATATATTTCCTCAGTGGCAGGAGCCTTTTGGGGGCCTTAGTGTTTTATTATATGGGGATTTCTATTAGTTACCCCCTGTATTTTAGACCTTACTCTTTTATGATGATCATCTTGATTATAGTAATAAAATCTATGACTATTAGATTTATCTTATCTTTAATAAAACTATCCAACTGACTGTAGTTCAACACCAGGGTGATGAGGATCTTGATAGTTGCTAATTCTATGAGGCCTTAAAAAATCTTTGGGTTAATAAACTAACTCTAGATGATTGGGAATTCCTTTCAAGATGTGTTCAGAGCCTTATCCCCCATAAAGCTACAGCCTTTAATAATGCTATTTATATTTACACCAAAAAGTACAATGTCAATACTTACAATGAAGAGGCAATTCAAAGCTGAAAATAGTCTATTATTAATATTTAGACTTCTAACACTAATTTCAGCATTTCTCAGTTAGAGTCTGATAAAGAGGGTAACCTGCACTAAAATCTCTCTCTTTTTATCAGCTATTATATCATACTTTTACAGAATATATAAACTGATAGAGGCCTTATGAATGGCATCTTAAGCACTGTTTATGACATTATCTAGAGCCTTGACACTGAAAACCCCCATAAAGACCTGCCACTCACCCTTTTAATTTATTTTGACAAATATAATGGATCTACCTACATCAAATAAGATGGCTGTAAATTAATTCCTATCTTTTAAGCTCACTATGAGTTTTCCCACATCAATCAAGTCTGCAGCTATATATAGTTCTCTATTACAGTTGCTTATGCTATTACAGTTCATAAATCTTAAGGTATCTCTCTAGACCAGGCTGTTCTCAATGTCTCTAAGGCTAAATTCTAATCAGGCCTAACTTACATTGCTATCTCACAGGTCAAAACATTTAAAGGCCTCCTTTTTGAGGAGTTCTTTAACTATTCCAAATTTAATCAGCTCAGTGTACACAATAAGACTATGGAGATGAGGAATGCAGACTATAACAGACATTAGATTTAATAGATAAAAGTTATATTACTTTCTTTCTATTACTTTCTTTCTATTACTTCCTTTCTATTACTTCTTTATTATAATCTTTTATTAATTCTTTAAATACTCTATAGATTCAACCCCTCTTTCTTTCTCCCCTCTCTTACTTTACATTTAATCTACTAATCTGCTTATCTTTCATTGCTGCAAGTTCACCACTCATACTACTATCATCTCCTCTAATTCTAACTGTAGATATTCTTATACCAACCACTAAGATCTAGCCTCTTAATATACTAATTACTGAGCAGCTTGAGCTTTACTCTAAGCTCTCTAAAGAGGCTATAGAGGCTCAGTAATTCTAGCTCAGTTCACATAGTGATTTTTATGGTTCAGATTAATATAATACTATGATTAATACTACAGTTAAATATAGAGTTGGAAGTTGCAAGTATTCATCTCTATAACCTCAGTTAGTTATATAATTCAAGTGAATGTAGTTATCATAGTGAATATCAAGTGAATTTCAGAGTGTTCCTCAGAGTATTCCTTCTTAATCTTCTTATCTTCTTATTAATCCTTTAAGATCTATACCTTCCATCTTTCACCCCTTCTACCTGCCTGCCTGCCTGCCTGTATTTATTCTTTTCTTATGTCCTTTACACCTATTGACCCTTCTAAAGTCTATCAAATTATTGAAGCTACTAGAATGATGAGATCTTTAACTCCAAAAAAATATATTTACTATAAGTAAAGTCTCAAGAAATCATTAAAATATAGCTCTAATGACTATAATAGTTTCTAACCTCCTACCTGATTCAAATGAGTCTATATTTACTCCTACTTCATCTCCTGCTGATCCTACTTCATTCAAGCTATCCTCTATCAGTTCTGTGCCTATCTCTATTCTTTTCTCTATTAGTCCTTTATCCTTTTCTTCTACCTCTAGAGCTCTCACTGCTCTAGCTGAAATGCTTCCACAAAAGCTATTAAAAGAACTTCTTGTGCTTGTCAAAATGCCATGAGTCTATAAATTAGAATTATGAGCTGACTGTAACATTAACACTAAGAATAATATAAATAATGAAGCCCTATTATTATAGACCCATGATACTGTCTTTTTCCCCCTCTATGCTCACTATTTATGGGATGAAGGCCTATTTACAGCCTGTGTTGATTCTCTCAATTACTACTACAGAGCTTATATTAGGTGTCATTATAATGAGATTAGTAGTTGTTATTTTTACTACCTCTATAAGTTTACCTTCTCAATACAGTTATATGCAATTACCTACTAATTAATGTTCATATAGTAAATATCAATAGACCTACTAGCACAGCTGTCAAGATCAAGATGGAGGGTAAGAAATGGTCTATAATCTCTATGAAAAGTCTGTTGAAAATAGCCTATAAATTGAATGAGCCATTAGATATTCAGAAGGTTAATACTTGAGACATTAAGTTGAAGGCCCTGTGCAAAGAGAATGCAGCCTTGAAAGCTAAATTGGTGACTATTTTGAGCCTTCTGAAGGCCACTCAGAACATTCTTAGGATCTAGATAGTTACTGGGGTGGTGTTTTACTTTGTTTTTAGCTGCTGAGGGGGGTGTTTTCTTTCTTTTTTACTTAGTTAGCTTGTGCTTTTGTGCTGAAGAATTGAATATGTTGTTTTTATGATTCATATATTAATAATTAAGCCTGTAGTATGCCTGTAAATCACACTGTGGGGCTTCTGTTTTGAGCTTAGCTCCATAACCCCTTTGAACACTGAGAGGCTCGTGTGCAAAAAGGTATTTTTCTCTTGGTTATTGTTGTCATTGTGATTGCTGAGATGAAGTTGACGTTGGATTCGACGAAGGCGTGACTGCCGGTCGGCATTAAATTAATCCGAACCGGGACCATCGCATGCCTCCTTTTCGTGTCTGGCGATGTAGAATTGTCCAAATAGTAAGAAATCTGGCAATTCAAAGGTGATGGCATTTGAGAATGTACAGGTAAATTTTTGAGAATGGGATATAGGCTCTAGAAATACACAGCTACATACAAAAAGCAAACATGCAGGCGGGTTTCAAGCAGCGACGTTACGGGATATATGAAGGAGCGTCATGAGACCAGCCCTAGATAAAGTACCACAAGGGAATGCAGGGGAATTCACATAAAATCCGGTCACGAGTCTCAGCGATCAAAGGTCAGGGTGGGAAGGGAAAGGGGTTAGATACATGAAGAGCCAAAGGTGGGTATAGTAGATTCTGTCGTTCAAGATAGTTTTTTGTTCTCAGCCGCACAAGCCATATGAGCCCTCGGCGAATTTATCAAGAATCGTCATCTTCTTCAATATAATCCTCCACTGTAACCGCGCGGGACTTCCCTTTGCTAGGCGAAGCGGCTTTAGGAGTCTCGGGCACCGTGGCTGTGATGCCCTCGGTGGGATGTGTATTCGTAGATGAAGATGTCTGCGAGTCGGGTTGACTATGCGCGTCAGTGGCTACAGAGGATCTATCGATTGCTCCGTTTGGTGTAATTTTGGTCCACCCTAATGGAGGGGATGTGGATTCCGGAGATGTCTGTCTATGGGCAGAACTATTCTGGTCAATTCCTCCTTGTGTTCCATGACTTGGCGCTGTAACTGGGTTGGGCGGAAATATGGGTGTGGATCCCAAGCTGGGATCATCAAGCGGCGAAGACGTATTACTAGACGTATTTCCTCGGGTTAAATGTTCAGTATGGTGAGGTTGGGGATTGGTTGGTGCGGCCGAGAAGAGCGGGTGGGTAGGAGCTGATGAGGACGAAGGGTTTGTGGCAGTAGGAGGAACAAGGGTTTGGGTCGAGGGTTGGCCAGACTGCTCAACCCGCTGCAAGGGCAATAACGTCCACCCTTGTGGTAGAGTTAGTCCGTCAGGAAGGCGAATGTCACCTGACCCAAGAGCCGGAACTTGCGGATTAGATGTAAACTGGCGTTGGGTGTTGGTGGAGGGAATATGTGAGGAGGCCATAGCGGTGGGAGTGGTAGTAGTAGTCGTAGCAGGAGGGATCGCTGTGGCTGGGGGCTGCGTTGTGGTTGGCGCATTTGTTTGTGCAGGGTTTGATTGCACAGCGCGGAGCCTTGCAAGTTCACCTTGCAGTAAACGGACAACTTGTAATTGCTCAGCGGTAGCGCGCAGGTTATTGATTTCGTGTGAAATTTGCTGTTCAATTTGATGGAGTTGGGCTTGGGTATTTTGTAGGTTAAATTGTGGGTTAGCTGGTGCCAGCGGCGCTTGTGGTAGTTGAAAAGCAGGTCTACCAAATCCAAATCCAAATCCAATGCCTCGCGGACCAGCGTGTGGTAGATTTTGATTAACACCCGGCTGTGCGGGTTGACCTTGATGGATTTGCTGCGCCATGTTTTGAAACATATCTCCGCGGCCAGCTCCAAATCCAATGCGAAGTGGTCCAAAATTCAGAAACCAAGCTCTTGGTCGGGGTGCTCCCGGCTGGCCGTTGGCGCCTGGCGCTTCGTTTGCTCCAGCAGGTTGAGCTTCCGGACCACCACCAACATTCGCCCTTCCATCGGGTTGTCCCGCCGGAGCCCCATCCGCGGCTCCAGGAGCCGCTGGGAAATCCCTACCTCCTACGGCTGTAGCAACTGGACGTCGACAGGTGGGACAATTCTGCTGGCGTTCCAGCCAACTGCGAAGGCAGGCTAAATGGAGAATATGACCGCATGGAAGCTTCTTCGGCCGAAGGCGTTCTGAACTCTGCCCAGCGGGCCTAGCCCCAGGAGCCTCTCCATTCTGAGCAGGAGCCGGCTCCCATGGGCGCATCTCTTCACGACAAATGATGCAGGTGTCTTCTCTCTCGATTTCGTCAGCAGTCGCGTCGGGATAACGTGCATTCATATCTCTTGTGGCGTTGCGGTAACGAAGGAAGTCGACAACTCGCTTTCCGAATGATCTCATAGTGAGCACAACATCCCGCAGAATGTGTATAGGTAGTCCGTAAAAGTTAAAAAGGATTGCAAAGAAGGAAACGTAAACAACGAGTTTTAAGAAGTCTAAAATCTGATCAGCTTCTGTACTCTATATTGACAAGCATCACGTTTACTCACCTGTGATGAGCTCAAGGTAAAACACCCATCGCCCCTTTTCTTCCCAACCCGGAACGTCGAGCTCCATTTCATCAATGTCATCCTCATTCGGCAAAGCAGCAGAAGGTCCATCTGGGTCTGACTCTGCCTGTTGTTGAAGAGCTTCTTCTCTAGCAGCTCTGAGTTCCGCTCTTCGTTCCTCCATTTTTACTCGTCGTTGTTGTCGAGTAATGTAGATTTCCCAGAGGGAGATGGAATATCTGGCTGCCGTAGATGTTGACAGGATCGATAGGATAGCAAACTCGAATCCAAACATCACCATCATATCCGGCCGAGCTTGGCGCAAAACGGTTCTCACCGCATACTCCAGTATCGAGACGTTGAACGCCACGGATAAAATCAGGGACAGCGCTAGCCGCGTATGGAAAAGGCGGGGACTATTGGGAGGTTGTTGTTCCAGTATCTCTACTCGACCTTCGCCGATCCACCCCCAGATCTTGCCCACAAGAAGGCAGACGAACATGACCAAAAACCACGCTCCTAGTTCACCACGGAATGTAGTCATTGCAAGGCAGGTTTCCGTCACCGCGAACCAAGCTTTCTCATACAACTGTTCGGTTTCGATGGGGCGGAGAGGTCCATATAGCAGTCGCTGCAATCCATACAAAACAAATCCGACGGCCAATAAGGAGAGGTTCGTTAGAATCTAAATACCGATTGCGGTCAGCATTTACTCTGGCTGAGGCCGTTGTGGCAAGTGTGCACATACCATGAGATTGGCGTTGCTCTGTGATAGATACACGCAGGCGGAATAGAAATTTGCTCGTTGGTGCAGGGCCTTCAGGACCACACCAGCCGCCAGGGTCGTAGAGACCTGCGAAATTGTTAGAACAGACTTCATAAATGTAAGGAATCGAGCAACCGTACCCCAGCATAAGCTGCTAACCTCATGGCGGAAAGGAGGTCGCGGGGACCCAACAGAGGTTTGTTTTCAGGAAAGGAGAGGATAATAAAAAAAGGAACGCATTAAGAAAACATAGTCAAGGTGTGTATGAAAAGAAACCCAGGTGGGGGGTTCTCTCTGCTCACAGCAATTTGGTGGATGGATGGTCGCAAGTGGTTGAATTCATGCCAGCTATCATCATGATGCCGTGACGGAGTTGTCAGCGGCGTTCCGGTGGTGGCAGTGGCGGGAGCCAATCAGAGCGAGGGATCTGGCCTCAATGACTAAGACATTATGTCATTGCCACGCTAGTCTGTAACGGGTAAGGTCAACGCTTCCCCAGGCCGGCGACGTCAACCCAAACTTCAGCCTTGGAACTTCTCTCCACCACCACGATCTATCTACATGCGCCTGTTGAGACTTCAATCGCAGCATTGACGTCTCCAACATGGTTACTGCGGTACGTGTTCCATTCCCCATTGGCGCCATTACACACCCGGCACCGCAAACATCCACTAACCCTAATCTCCAATCCAGAGATGTAACGCTGTACACCACCCCACATCATGATGTTTACCGCAACCAAACTTCAGACCGCCACATATCTCTTGGGCGTCTGCCTGTTTTCAATCTCCTTCCTAGTCTTCCTCAACTCCTCGATATCCTTTGTCGTGACAGACTTGATCAATTTGCCTGCTGGTGAGGGAGATGCGGTTGGCACCCTAGGTTTTGCTGATGAGCTACTAGCATTGGTAGCTTGCCCCCTATGGGGAATGCTGTCAGATCGCATTGGGGTTAGATATGTGAGTGGACCATTATTTATGAACGGTATGCGCACAAGTTCTTATTCTTGTGTCTAGGTATGCACCGCAGGATATGCCATCATTGCGTTGTCTCTGGCGTTGTTCGTACAGGCCAGAAATGTATATCCGGAACTCCTGCTGGGCCGGCTCTTGTTCAGCCTTGGCGGGTCTGCCGTAACGACCATGGTGACTGCCGTTCTTCCAGCCGTAACTGCGAGTAAAGATTACTCAGGAGATGCAGAACACCCTAGGGGAATTGCGGAGTCCACTTCCGCCTCTTCTAGCACACCCCAAAGGGGTCCATCACACACTCCCAGGCCATCCAACTCTTCCGAGTTAACAATCACCCCTATGCTTTACAGGACCAGACTTCCAAGCTCGACCACGGTTGAAGAAAAGCCTAGAAAAGGCTCCACCTCGCACGTCGCTGGGTTCGTCGGCATGCTGACGGGAAGCGGTGCGGTTGTCGCCCTCTTGATTTTCTTGCCCCTTCCGGCATGGTTTGAGAGATCTGGTTATTCTCCAGCTCAGTCGATTAAATCGAGTTACTACATAGTAGCCGTACTTGCGATTGTTGTTTCCTGTGGCTGCTTCATGGGACTACGGCATCTGCCTGATGACCAGTACACTGGGCGGACATCACTGTTCAAATCTACCAGACCACCTCCGTCAGATGGATCCGAGGCCCCAGTCAATCCAACCTCACCGCTATTTTCATGGCTACCGCAGTCATACCTTTCACAATTCAGCGAGTCATTCCTGCTTGGCTTTCAGCACTCGGACATAGGACTCGCTTATCTTGGCGGGTTCGTCGCTCGAGCCTCGACCATTGGGATTTCACTGTTTATCCCACTATATGTCAACCAGTACTACCGCCATTCCGGTCTTTGCGAAGTTGGAGACCCTCCTAATGACGAAATCTACATTTCCGGTTCCGACCTGGGTGAAATAAAAAGGTCCTGTCCAAAAGCGTACATTGTGGCGTCTATATTGACCGGTGTTGCGCAGCTAATCGCATTATGCTGCGCCCCAATTTTCGGCTATCTCTCAGCAAAATCACCACGTCATAATATTCCGTTATTGGCTGCTGCTTTAACTGGAATCATTGGCTATTTACTCCTTGCCTTCCTCCCAAGTCCGAAGATGAATGGTCCAGACGGGAGTGCCGCCATATTCATCCCCATGGCTCTTATAGGAATCAGCCAAATCGGCTCAATTGTCTGCAGCTTAGCAGGCCTCAGCAGCCAAATTATTGGCTTAGACCCCAAGGATACTACTCTCACCCAAAACTCGAACGGCCATTTCCAGCGGAGACATTCGACCGAGCAGGCAGCGGCCGACTCCTCAGATACCGGAATTCGCACCCAGAATGAACGCTCGGCGCTTCTGCCTAAGTCGACATCATCATCAACAGCCTCCGTGGATAATTTAGTCCACCTCAAAGGCTCTGTGGCAGGAATGTACTCCCTATACGGCGGTGCAGGTATCCTCCTTCTCACAAAAATTGGTGGCCTCCTATCAGATAAAGTCTCCCCCAAAGCTCCCTTTTTTATTCTCGCCGGCTTCAATGGAGTGCTGCTGGTCGCTGGAATTGCAATTGGTGCTTGGCGGAGCTGTTTTCCGGTAAAGAAGAGCACCTAAAATAAGACCCAAGATTAGATTTCACGAGGGCCTGTGGGAACAAGGAGAGTGAATTTTTCCGTCCTTGCCACGTTGTTTTTCTGCTTTTTTTTTTTTCTAAGCGGGGGTTAGGTTTTATGTTGCATATATGGGCTGCGTTGTGTATGATACGAGCGATACACCTTGTCGCATTTATATTCCATTTTTATCCATATTCCCAGCACCCTTGATGTTCCAACATGACGCCTTCATCAGCTAAATATGATTGATAGGAAATTATATATCCACGCTAGGCGCTATTCGTTCTAACGCCACGATCTCATACGACAAAGTCCCTCCTTGTTGGAAACATCATATATAAGCATAACAAAGATCCCCCGCGGGACCCAGCTGACTGGGTTATATATTTAATCGAATACCAGGCACCCGGGTACCCTACCCTACATATGCCATGCCATGCCATGCTATGCGATGCGATTCGGGCTGCCTACCCGCATCCGCATCCCCCCCCCTCCAAACATTCCCGCGTATTTCACCCAGCAAGCAAGAATCCTTCCTGCAAAAGCAACCGTGATATGACACTGTAGTATTGCCTAGCTAAAAATATAAAAAATTCCTACGTGTTTTTATTTATGTATGTATGCGCGAGATCGCTATGCTATGTAGGGAGGAGAGGGGCGTGTATAATAACCTACCTGTTATTTGTATGTACATGAATAGAAGGATTCGTTGGGAAGATCTAGATGCTGGGTATATTTGCTATACTTGCCTTTTTGTTTTGAGATTGGGGGCTAGAACTAGATGTGCGGATTTTGTATTATTTCATGCAGGAAGTGTTTTGAGATGGGGAGGGACAGGGGGATTATTTTTAACATATCCGGGGCATAGACAGGAGACCCGAAGACACTGCTGCCATGCAAAAGTAGAGGGATGAAGAGGCAGATGTCTAACTAGCTACAGTCAAGAGCAAGAAGGGAGATGTAGCCGTTCCTTTTTATGATGCAGAAAACGCAGTATCCATCCCACCAATTTAGTTAGATACTAACATTATGATGGATAGTTATATGGCGAATGACTAACCAGCATAGTCCAAGGTAAAATAATTCGATTTCAGAAGTAGAGAATTTTATATATGTAGTTATTACTGTAGTCTACCTCTGCTACACCAAAGTGCTACATCCAAGCACTCCCTTCTTGGTATACCAGTAGAAATAATGTGACAAGTTTCAAAAGGAGAAGAATAATGTATTCAAACCACTGATAAATTTCTTCCCATCCCACAACCAATGGATGAATCTAATCCACAAAGAATCACAATCAAGATCAGGAAATGGCAGAAAAAACACTCTAACTATCCTTTTTTTTGATGACTTTAATGAAGATGACCAGTAAACACTAGCTGTAGATATCTTGGTTATTAGAGATCTAGACACGTTTTACATAGACTTTAGAACTATATAGGCCATAGTCCTTCCTACTAACTTGAAGTCTATAGAACCTCATCCCCACCCCCATCTTACTGGGGAATAGAAAAACACCATCTGCTTCTTCTGCATGGCTGCTCGCTAATAACTGCAGACCCGATCTTTGTTTGCTACTCACAACTATTTCATGCATAGGCAATGTTCATCATGAGTAAATAGCTAAGCAAATAAAAAAAGAAAACTCCACTATCCATACCTGCATACTAGCTACTAAAGATGTGATATGCCCCATCCACCGTCCATGGATAAAAATGCCAGTGCCATATTAATCAGTAAGCCTATCAACACACAATCAGTTCAGTCCTATCTAATTTGCACTTCAATGGGGAATGCTACCTAAAGTTCTAACTAATTAACTACAACTTTGTAAATGAGTTATCTACCACTTCTTACACACTTTCCCATATATAACCAGTCAAATTCTATTAGTTATTTCATACGGCAGTCACTCCATCAACCTCAGCCCAAGCTGTCCCCAGCATACAGAGTAAGGGGTTTACATAGCGTCACCTCTCAATAGATTATCAATCACGCAAATTAGAACAAAACGTGGGTATGTAGGGATGTATGTATATTAGACAGGGTTTGCTTGTTTCAGGATCCGGAAGATACGTAATAACTTCCATTGCAAACAGGGACGAGTGGGGGAAAGGTCCATACCATACTACATTCAAACCCGCCATGCCATTGAAACGAAACCTTGAGATCTTTAATTTTGTCTTCCCCCACCCTCTCCCTCTCTATGAGTGTGTGAAGCAGCTAGGCCAAGCGAGAAGGGAGCAAGCCAGTGCAGGTGTCCAGGATACCACGGCATCCTGCAGAAAATAGCCACCATTAGTTGCATCAGGTACCTGCAAGTCTACCGTTTTCCTTTCTTTTTGCTTTTTTTTTTTTTGCTCCCTCCCGCTTCTCTTTTTCTCTTTCATTTTCTCTTCTTTTAAAACAAAATCGTTCCAGCGTCCTTCCTTGCTTTCTATGTCCCACCTCACACTGATCTAAGATTCAGAGGGGAAGTTTCCCGAAACTATTTTCCTACCTAGGAGAGCCTAAAGGAGTAAGTAATTGTAAAGATGCAAGCACCATAGATGATCTCACATAGCTGGGTAACTATCAAGTATTCAGCCACAGTCCATCCTTGCTCGCTCCCCTTCTCCCGCGTTATTGAGGTCTGCCTTTGCGTGGCAAGGCAAGGGGATAAGGGAAAAACAAGGTTAAGATCAATCAGTTCGATTAGTATTGATCTCCGATCAAAAAGAATACGGGGCCAGAAAAAAAAAAAACAAAAAAGAAGAAGAAAAAGTGATTACCTTTTTCACAGGAGCGGCGGCCATAGAAAGTTCAATCCACTCAACAATGTTCAACTCGGGCCCCCTCCCCTCCGCCTTCGTGATATGATACTGCTTCAACTTGAACCTCCAATGTAGAAAAGAAAGCTGCAACCTTAACTAAGCAAGGGACGTCACGCCAAGAGCTGATCAAAGTGTAGGTTTTGCGGGAAGCACGAGGCAGCAATAACGAGATTCGAGATTCTAGACCGCAGGGGCCGTTGAAGGAAAAAGAAAATAAATCCATAGAATACTAGTATGGATCATGATGTGCTGCGGATGAATAGACGAAACAGAACACCCAGACAGTTATAACTTATTATTGCTCTATGAAAGAGGCAAAGGGAAAACGGCGGCTAGTCTGCTCGGTAGATAAAAGTAATGTTGCCAGCCCCAGCTGCGCTGCAGATATTGGTAAGCTGCAAAGAGCAAACTCCTAGGATCAACAAAGATTTATCTGTGTTGGCCAGATGGGACGCATACCAAAGGCAGGGTTCGATGGTTTAGATGGATGCTGGAGTCCATCGGGAAGCCTGAGACAACGCTCCCAGGCTCAACGTAACTCTGTCTGCTCCCAGACAAGCTGAAAGAGTCAGTCAATAGATTTGAAACAGCTGTTTCTAGAGAACCAAGCAGCAAGTTTTAGTAGGGAGGGTTCTACATGGGAAAAGAAAGATAGAGTGCCACAAGGTAACGTGCGTTCAAAGCGTTGCTAACGTCCCGAAACGTGGCTTTTCCCCCCCCTCTCTTTGCCCCCTTCGTGAATCGTGAGAAGGAAAAAAAGCAAAAAAGACGGCAACTCAGTCTTAAAGTCAGAGATGTGATAGCACGATCGACAAGGCGAGTGGCGCTTAGATCCCCGAGTGCCAAGTTTGTCAGGGCGTTTGGCAACGGCCAGTGATATTGCACTGAAGGGGGAAAACCTTTCTCCTTCTGACATGTCAAATCATTCCCCTAGCCGGTAGGGTGATTCGTGAACATGTTTGCAACGCTTCGAAACCGCCATAAAAGAAACATGGCGGGTAGCTGCCCACACGCCAACTGGCGTTTATGATCATTTGCAAGGGAAAGACGCAACTCAGACTTATTCTTCGAAAATTCTAGAGCGGCACAGGCAGCGAACGAGTGGCTTTGACGCAGCCAGCTAAAGGATTCTAGACGAACGCCCAACACAGTTTCGTCAACGGCCATGCTGCACGTAGCCGCGGAGTGGTTTAAAGCTGCCGTGCATTAGGGCTACAAAGGGGGGGCCACACCATGGTATACTCGTCAATAGTGAAAGCAACCTCCCTCCCTTATTTATCCCCCGCCAGCTTGTTCGTGTAGAACATGCTGCTATGCTGGGGTAGAATTGTGGCTGGAGTTCAAATCCATGGTAGGAGGCTCGTTTAATCCTATCCGTCGATTCCAAATCAGTATTGACCTCCATGGAAACCTGAATATTGTTGTTGCTTTGGCAGATTATGGATGGCGGCGGCCAACAGCTTTTTCCACAATAATGTCGACTGCAGATGAGACTGGGAGGAAGCCACATGTCAAGATGAAAAAGTTTTTTTATTGTCTCTGCTATCAACGGTCGTAATTCTCCGAGAAGTTAAAGATCTGAGACCCCATTTAATGAAGTCACTGCCTTCGTCGAAAAAACGAGATCTCAGCTTCCAGCTCTCATTGTGCAAATCGAATCCAGCAGTGTTGACTGCTATTGTCTCTATTATCCTTCTTCGTGAACCAAGACACAAACAGAATTCGAATAAAAGGAGGGGCCCATCGAAGAGCTCTGGGGTAAAAATTGGTTCGAGAATTGACGGATAGACTTGGTGTAAGTACGAAACCCTCATGGAGGAACGATCCCATACCTTGACGGACAGGGCTCTAATATCTCAATATCAAAGTCTTCCTGTGTTCAGCTTGCTCAAGCCTCATACACGACTGTGTTCAGGGGAACAGAACTCCTCGGCCATTTTGACGAGAGAGTACCTGACTCGAGACAATCCTGTCCACGAGCATATATACAAATCTGTATATCATCCCCGAGTATCAAAAAAAAAAATTCTAGAAAATCCACCCATCCACAATGGCTCTCTCCCAACGACGGTCTCGTCCGGAGCCATTCAACGGACATAACCAATTATATATATCCAGACGACCGCCAACGTCAGACTGTTCAACGGCCCATCATACACTGTGGCACGAAAGGTCACCCTTCCAATCACCATACCCACTTCGGAAACCCGGAGTCAGTTATGCAGTGCCCAAGAGAGAGGATACACATGATCAAAGACCATCCATGCAACCACAAAGCCAACAGCAATATCAATGTTGGCCTCATATCCAAGGCACCCCCCAAGAGCCACTCCTCCAGCCCAACCATCACAGTTGGATTGCCCCCGCCTCCCATATTCCAAATCAGCTCTCTTCCTTCGGCCCTGAAGTGGCCCAGCAGTCAATATCCAGATCTAGTGCCGGTCGAGTATCTCCAAGCAACCTCTCATACCGAAGTGATGAAAATCCCGGGTTCGAACATCAGATGCCGGCGTCCCATGAGCGAAAACCCATTCTCCACGGTCTGCCCAATGATTCTGCTGAAAGCCACCGGGCCCCAAGCATATACACAAAGTCTCTCCTCCATGAGCAAGGCGGCTTGCTAGCAGAATGGGCCGAAGTAGCCGAGCAGATGCGATGTGCCAGCGGCGTGAGTGCATCGGATATAAACAGAAGTATATTAGAATCCAGCTGTCTGGCAGCAGCAACAGCTGCGGACGAATGCCTCAAACATTCAGGAAACAGCACAATCACCACGCCCTGTTTCTCGGACATTGGCCAAGGACAGACGACGAACAGATGGCATGAAGGCCAGCAACAGCATCATCTCATCCAACAATCTCAAACTCAACCCCAACCACAGACCCATTCGCACCCATGGACCGAATCCAGCCTGATTCGACCGCTAAGCACCGATAACGCCCTCTCAATCCCAGCAGAAGAAGACTGGGCGGGATTCCGCGCATCCCCGCAGGGCTACCATCACCAGTATAGCCCAGACTCTTCCTTCTCCTCCTGCTGCTTCACCCCGGACACAATCTATGATCCGATAGCTTTCGACTCGCCAGGCTTCCAACACGAGATGAATGCACAGCAACAACTGGGATATTTCGACCTCAACCCGACTCGAGATACGCAGCACGCAGCCACCTGGCCACATCACATATCCACCTCAACCTCCATGTCCATGTCCATGGCCGAAGATGAAGCCTTCACCCAACCACCACCATTCACACTCGCACCATCCACAAAACACCCCACCACAACAACAAGACTAAACCCCCGCCGCTCAAAACACCTCCCCCCTTCCACAACCCCCACCACCACCCACCGCACCACCGAAAAAGACGCCTTCCTAATCCACTGCAAGCGCTCCGGCATGTCCTACAAGGAAATCAAAGAAAAAGGCAACTTCTCCGAAGCCGAGTCGACCCTTCGCGGCCGGTTTCGGACCCTGACGAAGAGGAAGGAACATCGCGTGAGGAAGCCGGGCTGGCAGCAGAAGGATGTGAGTTTTTTTCTTTAATGTTATAAAAACACTAATCCCCCTGAGTAAAATACGATTGAGACGTATAAACTGACATATGATGATGATGGCAGCTGCGCTTACTCTGCGACGCGGTGCGGAAGTATGCTTCGACGACGACGACCACCACCACCACAGCCCCGGTGGCCGTACCCGTACGGGTAGTACAGGGGGTATCCGGACGCGGAAACGGAGACGACGAAGCTAGCAATACTACCAACATCATCAGCGTCAACGTCAAGTCTCCGAAGATCTCATGGAAGCAGGTTGGTGAATATATTTGGAAAAACGGCGGGTCGTATCATTTTGGCAATGCGACGTGTAAGAAGAAGTGGGCGCAGATAGTTCAGTTGCGGCAACAGCAGCAGCAGGGGTAGGTAGCTGCAAGGAGCGAAAGGTCCACTTTTGTGTTTTGCGCTTTGTATTCTGGCTGCTGTGGTGTTTTGGTTTTGTTTGATTTGTCTTAACGAGCGGTGATGATAAATATAATATATATATATATATATATATATTTGGCAGCGGTTGGCTCTGCTGGCGTCTGTTATTTAGTTAGACAAGTAGTTTCTTGGGAAGGAAGGCTCATGGATACGCATACGCACCGGCCTATGTATAAAGATATATGCATTTTAATGGTATATAGAATATATGCAACGGTCCTTTTTCTATTGTTTTGTGTCCACGGGTCTTTTCTGAAATGGTTTGAAGGCGGGATAATAAAATCGGACATCTCCCCGAGGGCAAAATATAGCAGCTGTCTGTAGTTATTCAAAAGACCCGGTCTGAGGCAAGAATAGGTCGATGACCCCAGACACAATCAAGACATGCAAATAAACGCAAGGGGGCAAGGCATCTTATCTTACCCCCATCCATTATCCATCATGCAAACCGTCTTTTTGTAATCCCAACAACCCTCACCATACATCTAAACATCCCGACCCCGATCCAAATCCGGCGGAAACCCCACCGTCCCCAAAATCCCCCCCAACACCCCGGGCCGGCTCCTCAAAACCTCCCACTCGCGCAACGTCTTCACCATCAACGTCCCCGCCAACACCGTCCCATTCAAACTGACCAAGCCCGCATCCACAAACTCCCTCTTCGCCCCCGGCTCAATGGGGATCTCCGCCGCCTCCCGCCGTCGGGGACAGATGAGCATCCGCCCCGTCGTCATGGCGAGATTGTAGCTGATTTTAGCAGCCGGGCCCTGGTACTCATCATCACCACCACCACCACCACCACCACCACCACCACTGCTGCTCAACCTTGTATTCGTAAACCGCTCCACAGCCCGCACCGCCCTCCTATACAAGTTCAAATAAGCCCGATGGAGCTCCTCCGCCGACGGGGCCGGCGCCGGCGCCGCGGGCAGGTCAACAGCGTAACATGCAAACGGCACATTGAATGGCCTTGGCTGGCACCAATCGCCGCCATCACCATCACTCACGCCCACGCGCGTCTCATCATGCCCATCCCCATCCCCATCCCCATCTCGATAAATCAACGGCCTCCACCCATCCCCCTCCCCCTCCCCCTCCCCCCGCC
>JANTQF010000351.1:0-36267 GCA_032988165.1 Emmonsiellopsis sp. PD_33
CTACATTTAGATCTTGAGGTTGGTCTTTTTCAATGAATACTCAGCAGCTTAGAGCCACTGGTTCTCCAACTGGTACATCAGATTGAGGGATGAGATGCCATGTTTTTTAGTGTTGTAGATCAGTGATCTCATGCTACATTGATTTTCATCAGTACTTACCTACCCCCCCTGACCTTGATATAGTATTCTTAAACAATTTGGGTAGACTGCCTGTATTAGATGAGAGGATATAGGTTGCAAAAGACTTCACAAGTTGTATCTATAAGTTATTTAGACTGCCTGTAGGGGCCTCCATGTCATCTTCCATATGAATTGATTCATCTGTTGGCCTGATAGAGGCTATGAGGTTGAGTAGATCTTGCAGAAAATGGACTCTGCATTTAGGATTTCTAATGCTATTCTCACTAAATCTAATATCTAATGAGGAGATTATCTTATCTTCTTCAGGGTTCTAGAGCTGAAAAATTGAAGTTCCAATGGATCCAATTAATTTATATAATCTTATGTGAGAAGACAGTTTATTTGCTGGCTTCTGTGAACCATGCAGGTAAGCATATGTAGGTGCTTCAATGTGGCAAAAATGTTTCACCTGAGGTAGCATGTTAAATAAAGCACATGCCAGAATTGTATGAGAGCTAGGGGTAACCAAATCTGCTGTCTGCAGCCAGAACTTTTCATTATATAGAACTATAGATGTTGGGGTGTTATTCATAATATCTACAACTATGTATAGAATATCTGCCCAGAACTTCTTGGGTAATCTACTTTGATTGAGAATTGCTCTCATATATCCCATCATTGTATGAATACCACACTTAGAGACTCTATCCTGATGTAGTGACTGTGGTGTAGTTGGTTTCCATTTGATCCCCTATTAGATCATCAGATTAATCATTTTGTCAGATCAAAAAACACCATCTATATCTATATGTAGGAATGCAGGGGCTGTAAACCCCATATTCTATATAAATTTAAGCTAGTAGTTAAAAGTATCAACTGCCTCATTCTTTGTCTTGAGAAAATACACTCATCTATAATGTGTTGTGTTGCACATCATGAGCATGTAATATTTTATCCTCTGTTAAGACTTCAGGGGGTAGTCAGATAAATCATCTAATGTTTTACCTCCTCCTGCAAGATTGATGTGAATCTTCTTGATTGGATGAACTGATTGAGGTATAGAGGTCTTAGAGAAATGCTGAGTCATGCTGGCCTTAATGCAGTCCTTATAATAGAATTTAGATTTCAGGCTGATTATCTTGATGCCTGCATGAGGATTTTTAGACATTATGATAATAGTGCCTGCATGGATGTGCCTGAGGTCTCTATGCTATTCTATAAGTGTTTTGCTAACTGAAGGCAACTCTAATATCAGGGTTGAGGATGGAGTAGTAGTAGCTGCAGCTGTGAGGCTGATTTTTCAGTTTAAATTGGGAGATTCATACTTGTGCAATTTTACAATATAATTGACCACTCTACTAATATAATTGACATTGATTTCAGACTCTTATTCCATAATCTTATATATATTACCTTTGCTGGTCTGTACAGTGTTGAATGTAACACTATTTGGGGCCCTGCAGATAAAATATAATAGTGTAGAGTTGAATAGGGTGAATCTGTAACCCTGATCCTCCAACTGTGTGTATGACAGTAAGTTGACTGTTAAATCTGGGAGGTAGTAAATGTCATGTAGTGGAATGTCATCATCCTCAACCTCAAGAATCACATTGCTGATTCCTTCTATCTTTATCTCATTACCTGTTGTAATGTTAACATTGAGGTTGCCTTCATACAGCTGATAGCTGAGTATTAAATGATGTTTACTGGTCATATTAAAGCTGACATATATATTTAAATACTATGATCTTAAGGAATTACCTGATGTAGCTAAAAAGGCTTCATTCTGGACTATCATAGTGTTTATAGAAGGTTGATGTGATATAAGATCTTTATTACTCTTACTCTTCTTGAGATTGCTAGATCTATTACCCTTATTCTTATCTGAATTGCCTGATTTATTTGAGTCATTCAAGTTTGGCTGTTTTAGCTGTTACTCAGGGTGTAACTGCTAGCACTGCTCATTCTTATGTCTAGGGATCTTATAATAGCTGCAGTATTTCCTCTTTGAGCCCTTCAAGCCAGTGGTGTTTATATTTAAATTTAAATTTAAATTTGGCAAGGTGTTTGTAGAATTTGCAGTAGAATTCTTCAGGAGGGGGTTGGTTGATTTCTTATTATAATGATTTATTAACTACTTCATAAGGTCATTAACATCAACATTTACAATCTGTTCCTAGCCTATAGAAAAGAACTCATTAAGTTGAGTCTTTACAAATTGCTTCTAGAAGTCTTTAAATCCTAATAGGAACATGTCATGATAAATATCTTTCAATCCAACTGAGAGCTCTCTATGACAAGCAGTGAGATAGTAAAAATGCTGCTGATAGAGCATATAATTGGTGTTCTTAACTTGAAGAGTCATTAGTTTTTTGATAATAAGTATGTACTTCTCTACTAGAGAGATAGCATACTCTGTGTTAATTTTCTCCTATAAAGCCACAGTGTTGTCTGGTTCCAGAGTGCTGAGTATGGCCTAAATATTACCTCACAAACTCATAAGAATTTAGTGATATAATATCTTTGATTGTACAGACTATTTAGCTCATTTGCAAGTTCACTTAGAGAGGCTCTCATCTTGATTTTTCAATAGAATGTTGGTTGTACTGATAACTTCAGCATCTATAAGAATCCTAGTATATTAAAATTCATAGTTTGTGCCATTAAAAATAATAATATCTTTAGTCTTGATCATCTGTTGAACTTTCTTCTGATACTCATGTAATTTCTCTCTGGCAGTGTTGTGTAAGATGATGGGCTGCAGGGAGGTTGCCTGTGCAGCTTTAGTAGAGATAAAGAGATGAGCTATCATCTCCATGAGAGCACTCTATGTCATAGTGACTGAGGTGTTTAGATCTACAGATACACTGTATAATTTATTTAGTAGTTACATGTGACTCATATCACTATCTGCAGTTCCTATAGGACTGGGGTAGGCAGGCCCTGAGGCCTGCATGTTTGGGTATGCAGGCTCTGTAGCCTGGATGTCAGGCTTAGTGGCTCTATAACTCATTAGAGAGTGAGCCAAAATAATGTAACAAGCACCAGAGGTGGCTACCAGTTGAGGGGTATCAGGCATGTTACCAGGCATCCTATACATTGCCAGGGTAGTCATAGTCCAAAAAATCTGCTAATAACATGCCTGTGAGATGTCTGAAAAATCATTCATGCAGTCTGAAAAAAATTTTCACACCACAAGAAATTGTAAAATGAGTGCAAAAAATGCAAAAGATGTGCAAATTCTGGGTAATCAAATATTACACTATAGATCCAATGAGATATTTGATTTGGGTGAACCTTCCAGTCTTAATTGCAGTGGTTTTTAATAAAAAATGTACTATTCAGGCTATAACCTGTGGGAAGGTTGAAGATCTCTTGTATTGCTACACTAGTGAGGAATCTATCTACCATGTGATCACATAAGTGTGCTACGCCTGATTGGGAGGCCGGAGGCGTATGGCCAACAATATCGGTGTTCCCTCGATTTCAAGATCTTGAAAATACCGAACAACCGTGGAACCAGCTCCTAAGAAAGGGGTCATTCGATGAGCATTGTGGA
Organism: Emmonsiellopsis sp. PD_33; assembly: GCA_032988165.1. Lineage (NCBI taxonomy): Eukaryota > Fungi > Ascomycota > Eurotiomycetes > Onygenales > Ajellomycetaceae > Emmonsiellopsis > Emmonsiellopsis sp. PD_33. The sequence goes on from JANTQF010000351.1 coordinate 3,680, forward strand.
TATCTTCTTTTGTGTGCGTCTGACCCTGCTTCCAAATCCCCAAAGGATCCCGTTGGGAAAACTGAACGGTATTAGTTTTCGTGAGAAATAATACTAGACCCACACAGAGAAGAATTCTCTGCCGTTGTTGCGGACAGTTGGCGTCTAGCGGCCGTAACGTCGGAGTTGGGAGTTCCTGATGTTGTTGGGCGGCTGGGAGTTTTGAAACGGGACGGCGCGTGTCGGCCAATCCCGAGCCGTGTCTGCAAGAGCCGCATCCTCTATCATTTACAACTCACTCTCCCCCTGGACGAGACATGATGGCATGTTCATTAACCCCACGTTGCCGCTCGATACTTATTAAATGCTGGCAGTCCATATTCTTACCTTTTACCTTGTCCCGTCGGGAAATATCTTTTACACCTCGTGTGAGCAAAACAGACGCCGTTATTCAGGCCCACCCCTGGATAGTCACTGGAGCATTTCTCTCGTCGTTGTCAGGTTAAGGCACATCATACGTCCGTTCTTTAAAAGCTTCAAGGCTTGCTGTACCCAGTTGTCCTATTCGTCACTATTTCTAGCCATATCGACTTCGAAATAATAACTTTTGCAAGGGTTATATCGGTTCAAGGCTCCCTATTCATATCGATATAGACTCAACCCAAGAAATTGGGGACACCTCCCGCTTCAATTGAAATCGATGTGCCACCCGATATAATGGCAAGTGGTGTCTGCTTTCGCCGATGGAGCATTATTATTCCCTTGCTTTGTCTTCCTAGCACCTGCCGCTAAGAAATCCCTTCCTTGGGACAGCCCCTGCATCCAGGGAGTTCTGTTGATATGGCAGACTATCCGAGGCGTCTGCTTCAAGGAATCACACGTGAAGATACTAGGATGGGTAGCAGGTCTTGCAAATTGGCGCTCAGGGTTCGGATTTTGTTGACCACTCGGTACCTTCCAGAAAACAAGATATTGTCCCTGGGAGCTGAGCTGCGAGCTATGCAGGTACCGCTTTGGATTAGTTAGAGCGACGCAAGGAAGAGGCATCAGTTGCTTGAATTCAATCAATGTCTTCCCTACGGAGTACGAAGAGTGTTGATCCAATTCGGGGATCGTATGAGTACATGTTCTCAGGTATGTTTTAGGTTCGTTGGAGAAGCTAGGGATGCTGACGTTTGGTTTCGTATAGAAAATAAGAGAACCGTTTTCTGGTGGGTTGTAGGCTCGGTGAAGGAAGCTGGAAGAGCGGAATGAATGCTTCCCGCTTAATTAACAACCTCAGAGGTGTTTTTGCCACTAGTTCGCTCTACCGTTCTGACGCCATCGAACAATGAACGGTCATGCACATTTTTCAGCAGCGCCACATCACGTAGGATCTTGCTCCGCACAATGCACGTCATGGTATGCTCCAGCCACCAAGGCCAACAAACCGCAAGAAGCCTGCGCCACGGAAAACGGACCTCGGCCAATATATCAATTAGATTTATGGTGGAAAGGGGTCGTGATATCAACATTTTACATAATCGCGCCTCAATTCAAGTATTGACTATTGTTGCGGGGCAAGCAATAATGAGAAGTCGTGAGCTAAAAATTATCCCCCTTGCCAAAAGACGATTCGTTGGGGACAATTCTCTGTGAGAAATATTTGAAAAATACAGACACTATTGAATCAGTGGCGGGCTGCGATACTTCTCTGGGCTTTTATTCCAGCCTAGGACAACAGGCATTATATGTTACAGTTACGGACGTATGATATCTGGAAGAATCCTCAACCCAGTCCGTTTTATAAAGAACAACAATGCGGCCTGCTTCGCAGGGAATCTAGCATCGCTAAGACCTTGTAGCCTGGGATGATGCAAGGAAGCGATTGGTACCTCCAGAGATGCTCCTGGTGATCCGTATATGCAAGCAGGCACTGATTCGGAATCACACCTTTCCTTTCCGGTTAAGGTTTACCACTGAAAAATTCCTGGGACCTTTCCCCTCCGGGGCCCCGGATTGATATCGCAAGATTTTGTAACTGAAATGCCAAGTGAATTACCGAGTTGTGGATCCATGGAGAAGAAGAAGGTTGGGATGGATGAACAATGAAGACTGAAGTTGACTATTTACGTTGTCAGGTTGATCGCATCCCCTTCCTTGCCCATGCATTCATTATTATTCAGCCAAGCAAGTTGTTAACCTCATGCAAGCGAGATGAAAACCGCTCAACTATTCGTTTAACCGGAAGAGGCCAGCTATTCGGTTGTGGCGAGCCAGAAGCTATTCGACGGTGCCGGGAACCCCCCCCCTGCGTGGTGGCGGCCCTGGCGGGTGACGCTTTGGGGATCTGGAGCAAGGCCATCATGGATGTGGACTAAACAATTGCAGGTTGGTGCATTTTTAGCGAATTATTCGTCTTATATCTCCTAATTGGGCAAGGTAATCATATTGACGCCAGCTCCATAAGGTGATGGATGATGGACCAGTGGGAATAGGCGACATAACAAAGTGCAGCTGCTCGGCCTCTCTCGCCAGGAGATATCGATATCATCAAGTCAATCCATGCACTACTCAGAGTTATGAAAATAATGCCCATGCAAAATGAGAGCTCTAGCAGTTGTTCCAGGGCGATCCACGGCACGAACCTAGGGAGCCCCACTAACTTTGCCCAGATTAGCACGGAACAACGGTCAGGAGGATCCATTGAGGAGACGAGGCACTATGTGAGACAGCTCCGGTTGGAGGGAGCGGGCAAAAGAGATGAGTCTCGGCCCTCTTCCGAGCTTCTCCGGCGTTTCACATCATCCTTCTCATGAGAAACATCTTCAAACAGGAAGAATTTTAGCCAGCTGCCAGACTGTCAACCCCACAATAGAGGTAATTCAAGGAAGCTCTGTCGGGCGCTATCCTGCTCCCTCGCTCAGCCCATGCAAGCAATTCAAAATGGCCCATCCGAAGAAAAACGGTCTCCAAGGGAGGGGAATCGACCCACAATCTAGGCTTGATGAGATAGGCGAAACGCGACGTTTTGGCGTCGATGCTGATGACCATTTGCTCCAGTCGACTATTTAAGGTTAACTACCCACAAGAAAGATGGCAAGGCTAGTGGCAATCATCACCGCATGGATAATAAACCTCCAACGCCGTTAGGATCTGACTGACACTCCGCCTCTTTTAAATTGCTTTTTCTGTTGTTTCCTCCTCCGACGAGATGCCACATGTATGGAATGTCGGGTGACGTATCCGTGGACGCGATGGAGCACAGAAATGGTGGTGGCAAATCTCGCAGCGACTCAACTTCTCCCTGCTCCCATCTCATCGATCCTGGGACAGGTAGACAGTCGGCATTTCCTCCGTCAACTATAACATGACGCCGGAGAATTGGCCAAAGAGATAAAAACAACTCACGTGGCGAACAATAGACGCAGCGGATCTCGCAAATTGTTCGAAAAGAAAATAATAAAAATAAGCACGGTAATTACCGAGCTGAAATTGACAAACCCAGAGCACAGGCAGCCACAAACACCTAGGAACTGCTCGTCCAACAGGATGTCCCCGCTGCCAATCGCCCACAGAACAACAAAACATTGATGCCAGATCTGAATTCGGCGAGGTCAGGTTGTTCATAGTCTAGCAACCGATCTATCTGTTACTAATTTGGGCTCCCCACAGCAGAGAAAAATCCCGGAAACTCGATTTTCCCAGTCATCGCCAGCAAGCCCATCCATGCCATGAGTCGACCATCCTGGACGCCTGATGAGTGGAAGGTTTCGGAGCATGTTTGAACATCGCCATTGATGATCATGCCTAGTTGTGTCAATGTTACATGATCAACCAATGCTCGCTGTCCACTCGATCCTCCGCACCCCCCTGTTGGCAGGCCTGTTCCCGGCGCCAACTGCCAATGGTTTTATTCGGAGACGCCGTTTTGCACCCGGAGATCGATCCACTTGGTGGGCCGCATTGGAATCCATTGGGAAGGGTTTTGGATCTTTCAGCTTGGTAAGGATAGGGAACTGCTGTTCATCAGGGAATAGCCCTTTACCCGAGCGGCCGAGCCCAGATATGCTAATTCTTTCCCCTTTTTTTTAGATCGTTCGGGGTTGTTCGGGACAGGAGCATGGCAGTTTTATCCCTTTCTGTCGTTGAGAGCTGGGTAACACTATGCTATGCTATCCGGCATTAAGAATTCCAAATGGTTTGTTTGGGGGGTAATTTCCGAACAACCCGGATTGTTGTTCTTCTGCTTCCCTGCCAGTTGAGGCAGCATCGGCCATCCATACGATCGATATCAACCATCCGCTTGGTGATATCCGCCATGTCGTACCCCCACCCCATCATGGATAGCAACATGATGCCCATCATCACATGTAACGCATGTATCCACCCGTCTCCGACCCCAAGTCCGAGAAGGCATCTCCTTGTCTCTCTTTATTTCTTGAAATACAATACAAAAACAGGGATATTGACTGCTACTGTCCTCAAAGGACTAACTATCCCACATCCAATAGTCTGGAGGGTTACTCGAAATACTCGAACGCGTCAACATGTTTTGTTGTCCTACATCAAAGCTCTTGTGGCGCTGCTGGAATCGAACATGGCCGTTTACGACTATACGATTTGAAAACCCAAGGAATTCAGGGAGACCGGGCGCTTCCCAGTTTTCCCCCATGATTTTCCATACGGGGAACCCATCCTGAGACGCTGTGTTTCTGATGCTGTCCCTCTCGTACGCCTTCTGCCGCTCCCTCCGTGTACGAATGCTCCCCAGGAGGCCTTGCTTGGACACCGCGAACAGTTTCCAATAAGCCCTCCCTGCCTCAGCTCTACGAGCCCTGAACAGAAAAACAAAAATCCTCCCTCGTAGATATACTCTACTAACGCCAACAGGATAGCACCTTTCTTCCCTCCCCTCAAAACCCAACCACCCAACAAACAAACACTAAAACAACATCCTATGAAACCTTTAACCCAGCATCGCAAAGCTACACGTGAAGGGGTGGCACATTCGTGCGTCATGCGCGAACTGGATATACCCACTTACACGTGGTGACTATTCGAATCTGTACAGCATTCCACTCGATACATATATGTTAACCATTTGCTTAACGGGGCAAGTATATAATATAACCCACTTATACCTATATACATATATCACTCACTCTACCAATCAAAGGATGGCTATGAGCAAAGAAAGAAAGAAAAGAAAGAAATAGCCCAGTTCTCCAAACCTGTGTATATAATATGCACGCATAGGTGGCATACAAGGAATCAGTTGGTTATGATGGTTCTGGCACGGCCTTGCACCACGTGTGTACTGCGTACTGTGCGCTGTGTACGTGTACCTATCTCTTACCTCTATGCGCTCATCTAGGTGAGATGGTACGGCATGAAAGCATGGGTGCATGTAGGGCGTGGTAAAGAAAGATAACTAGAAGAAGACACAAAGGCGAATAAAGGAGGCAAGAGGTGGTGGGTTTTGGATTAGAAGTTCGGAGCTCCTATATAGAAGAGGGTCATTCATTCATTCATTCATTCATTCTCCGTGCATATATATGTTCTTTGACATGTTAACCGTCAATCATATCCCATTAAATAATCCCATCTATCTATGTGAAGATAGTTCAAATCCCATATCCGCACCCCGTAATAAATCATAGCTTGAACATAATTCAGCTCCCTCCCCAAAACCCAAATCACCACTGCTGAGCTAGAATCACCATATGATATCATCATAGTAGTAGTCTATTCGCAAAAGATGACAACACGGAAAAAAAAACATAATGATTGTCCCAGTCTTAGTAAATCTGTCGAGTGGAAACTGGGCTCCATCCAAGGAAAAGAAACAGCATCGCGCAGCCACATCATAAGTGACTGACTGACTGCAGCACCCCCCCCCCCCAGTTCCTTTGATATTAGTTATATCTTAACAGATGTTGCCAGATAAACCCAGTCCCTACAATTTGGGAAAGACATCATATATATAAATATAGATATAATGCCCTCCCCATTGCAGGCTGACTGAACATCAGTCAATCAGAGTGCGCATGCAATGCAAAAAGATAGAAGACAAAGGATATACCATCAAGGATAGTGCAAACCAAAACACAAAGAAAAAATGGATGCAAAACAATCTCAATCCCAATAGCGAGCGAGCCGTCTATCATCGTGGGAGAGAATAAACATGACATGACCAAACCAGACAGACAGACACCCAGAGCAAGAACGAACACAAAGAAAAGCAAGGCAGAGATCATAAAACTATGCTCCGTTCCCCGCTTCATGGGGTATATAGGTGCTGGGTATATTGCAAAGAAAAAAAAAAGAATCACAACCAACAGACCATATCCTAAACCTGATTTCCCCCCAAATACTCGAAATCCATATCAAACCAATGCATGTTTCCTTTCCAGGGCTTTTTTCCTGTGTTTTATACATGAGATTTTGTTTATTCTTTTTTTCTTCCGCAACACGCAGGTCGCAAAAGAAAGAAGAACAAAGATGGCGTACACATATGCTCTGGTTATGATGATTGCATCTAAAAATAACGCCGGTTAGGTTGGTTGGTATATATACCATAATACCGCGCTTCTTTAGAACCAAAAACACAATGTCAAGAGATCAACCAGTAACACATATCTCTCCCACGTCTGATGGCAGAAGGGGGAGGCGATGCTAAAACCACCAATAGAATAAAAACGATAAGATGAGGTGAAGTAGTAAAGCGAGATGACAATGGCGAGGGAGCCGCAAAAAGGAAAGCAAGTGCAAGGGCTGCGTGAGAAGAACTGACTGGGTCGTAGAAGTGAACAAGGCATAGAAAAATAAAATAAGAGAGATAGGAAGAATGTCAACGTAGAATAACAACCCCAACGCCGCCATACACCGGCCGCCAGAGAATCCGACAAAATGGCAAAAATGGGAGTGAGGTATATAGTAAACCATCAGGCAAAAACTAAGACAAAAGACAGGAAACAGATCTTCGGCTCAGATAGCAAATTCCACGTTCGTCTATCATAGCCACACATCCCCTTCCTCGCCTCGAACCCACTTTCTCCAAACTGCATCATAGGCATCTTCTAGATCGCTCACCCACCGCTTTGTATCAAAGAGTTTGCTCTCCCATCGATTTAGGAAGAGCATCTTTCTCAAGTCGGACAATCTTCCTCGTGCGCGACCTTGGCCGCCTGGTTCATACCTCATCCCTAGACCAAGGTTGATCGCACGATTCTCATACTCTTCGTCCGAGGACGCAATGAGCTCGGAAGCAGCTTGTCGACCAGCTTCAGTTTGTGGGAGAGCGCTGGTAAGAATGCTCGAAGCCATACGAGAACACATTTTATATTTATATCGAGGAAGGGTGAGCAATGGAGTTCCGCTCCAAAGAACGTCGGCGGCGGTTGTATGAGCATTACACTCGGGGGTATCAAGGAAAAGATCGCAAATCCGAGCACGGGAAATATGAGCGTGTTTCGGGGCGACGTCAGTGAAAACAATTCGGGAAGCAGTGGCCTCGCCCGCCCATGCGATAGCCGTTTGCTTGAGGTTATGTTCCCCGAGGTCCGGGAATCGGAGGAGCCAGAGGATTGCATTTGGGATACGAGCAAGAATACGTAGCCAGGTACGGAAAGTAGCTGGCTCGATCTAATATAGGATAAGTTAGCTTCGTCATTGAAATAAACTATTTTTGAAGCGGGGAAACGCACCTTATAGAGTTGATTAAAGTTGCCAAGTATTATAGCATCATCACGGAGATCAGGAAACATTTCTTTCCGCATTTTCCATCTATTAACTTGTTCCTCTTCCCACGTCAGGCGCCTGTCTTGCGAATCTGGGGCGCTCTGGCGGTGATCGCAGCAGAAAAAGGTATGTCTTGTAAATACGATTTTCTCTCCGTAGATCCAATCCTCAAGCTCCTCACAGTGATCCTCCTCTACCAACCGATCCTCGATCCTCCCAATACGTCTTCTGGGAGAAAGTGTCTCAGGGGGTATCGAAATCTGGTCAGCAAGAATATAATCGCACCATTCAGCACCCAGCGTACCCGCAAATCCCATAAACGACATATGGATAGGGGCAGGTCTTGCAGCGAAAACTTCATTCCTTGCGCCGCGCGTGTAGCCATTCAAGTTTATCAAAATATGAATGCCGTCACTAACTATTTGCTCAACCAAGCGATCGATTGGCCAGCTGCTGACATCACGGAAAACGGGGGCTTCGCGTTCGATCTGTTTCCGATGTATCGAGTTATCACTAGCAGTTGTGGCGTAGCAAAATGCCTTTACTCGAGAAGGATTATGAAGTCCGAAAACAGATTGCATTAAGTGCGCGAGGGGATGGTTGTTGAAATCCGATGAAACATATCCAATGTTGAGATGGGGATTTGGCGGAGGCGGGGGGCGGTATACGGTTGCAGGGAGCCATGGAGACCTAAGCGTTGAGGTGGATATCCGAAGGCCGTTCCGTTGTGAAATGTGGCGGATTTGCTTAGCAGAAAGGGGACAGGTAAATGTGTGAAATGGCAATACGGTGGGTGCATTAGGTGGCGTCAGTCCGCCCGGAAGCTGAGGCCGAGAGTATCTCGAAAGTGCGTATTCCTTTCCATGGACATATCGGTCTTGATACCACCGCCAGCCGATCCATTTTATCGCACGCTCGACAAGCCTCACAGTTCTTGATCCCTCCCATTTCTGGCCAGCCCAGCTTCGGAGCAGCGCGTTCAGGGCCGCACTTTGATTCATCAAAGCGGAATCTTTGCTAGCGATGGCTAGGCCAAGACCCAGTTGATCGCGTGGAGTGGTCATTAATACACCAGTACCCCATGACTCACCATCCTTAAGTTGTTTATCAACGATTTCAACAACTCGTTTGATCCATCCAGAATCGACACCCATTTCTTTCGCATCCCGCAGCATCCCCTTGTCATCGACATGCCACCGATCGCGGGATCCCAGGTTAGCAGCAATGCCTCCTCTACCCCCCCAGTTACAGACAGAGTTCAAGGCATTGGCAAGGCCACAAACTGCCTCTGCAAAATCTGGGTTGGCAGCAACCGCTCTTCTGTAGTAACCAATAGCATCGTTGATGCGCCCTGAGTCTTTGACTGCGTTCGCCAAATTGGCCAGTGCAATGTCGAACTTACTATCACATTGCACAGCTTGCTCGTACATCTTAATTGCAGCAGGGAGTTGCCCAATATCTTTGAGAAGGCTGCCAAGATTGGTATAGAGGTGAGCATGTTTGGAGTCGAGGTTTAGGCCATAATTATAGTACGCCAGGGCCAAAGCAATCCCACTACCCGGAACAACGCCAGGAATCTCTGGCAATTGGTTTTCGCCTGCTGCTCGAGCTGGATTTGGTGGTCCGTTCTGTTGGATGCTTGCAAGCAAGATCCCAACATTATTCGCGGTCGATGGGCTGGGTTGGAGGGATAAGGAAAGGTAGTAAAGCGCAAGAATATCACGGACCCCAGTCGATGGCTTTGAGCTGGCAGACGGCGCGGTAGCAGACATTCCATCCTGGTAAATTTTTGCCAAAGAAAGCAAAGAGTTACTGGTGGTAGAGATGGCTGCCTTTTTAGCGATGCCGTCAGGAACATACTGGAACCCTGGAAGATTCCCGAGTGGGCGGAAAACAAGCTTCGCGGTTTGCAGTGCTTTGTCAGGGAAAAGCAGCACAGCACTCGTGGGATCTTGGGGGGGAGATAAACCATGACGACCCTCTTCATCGAAGGTAGACAAAATCAATCTTATCAGGCTTTGGATTCCGCGTCGTCGTCTCCCAGCACCAATGAGAATAGCGTCCTCGAAGGCGGCGGCAGCTCCCACATTATCGCCCAGGGCATATAGCATGTTACCCTTGGCGTGTATGAGCGCAAGCATTCGTCCGTTGTCACAGCCAGGTATGGCATAGCCACTCGACCCAAAGCCGGGAACAGATTTCTCCTTGGTATGACTATCGAAGCTCGGGGGGCTATCTGGATCGGCCTCGTAGTCGAAGACTGCCTTGTCAATCGATTCCGTCGTTGACACACTAGATTCCCTACTCTCTGTTTCGCTGTCCGTTTCGCTCGCAAGACCATCTTTCTTGAAACAGTCGCCGTTTGCCATGTGTTTAAGTGACGATTCAACAAACTCAATGATATTCACGGCTTCCTTCCCACGTTGACTACTGCAAAGGAGGCCAATGAGGTGCTCCACAGCTTCAAAATAGCTTGGCCGCAATTTGACAGCACGGAGCCAATGGTTCAAGGCTTCTTCACGTCGATCGAGGGCGAAAAGGGTGGCCGCAAGATTCGAAATAGCTTCAACATGCCTGACAAATAAGGGGTTAGCAATAAGATCTTGAGTTACACAAATTATGTGAGATACATACGTGGCGTCCTTATTCAGGATCCGGGTATACCACCGTAGCGCTTTGTCATAGTCCCCAAGGCCATACGCCAAACATCCACCAACCAACATTCCATCGATCCATTCCCACCTGCTTTCTAAACACAGGCTAGTAAGAATTTCTAGGGCGGACGCCGCATTTTCCATCACTGAGGCCTCGCTGTGAGTCGATTCGAACATACGGGAAACTGACGCCCCTGATGACCGACGCATTGTACGGAAGTTATCAAGTGCTTGGTTTTCGAGTAATCGAAGATTCGCATTCTGACCGAAATGAACGTTATTATCATTGAGGTTTCGTGGGTAACTGCTGCCTGATGCTGCAGAGTGCCGCAGAGGGTATCTTTTCCCGCCCAGCTGAGTCTCCGCCATGACATCCATAGGTTGGGGGCGGGTTCGATGAAAATTATGATCAAGGGGAATAGCTCCATGGCCATTAACGGTAGTGGTATCCGCACCACTAGCCTGTGAACCAAAGTCGGACGCAGGTTGCCTAGGAGGCTTTGGATAAATATTAGGTTTTAGTCGAGCATTAGCATCGTGGATCCCTAAAGCAGCATTTTTTCGTCGAGCATGGTGGAGAGAAGTTAGTAGGTCAACATAAACACTATGTGCCCACGACAAAGTTTTCTCTTTGAATTCAGCATTCCTTGGTCTAGAGTTGATGTCCGCAGCTGGATTTTGAAATACGTTAGGTTGTTGAAGATTTTGCCAGTTTATGTTATCTAGTTCGGTTTGCTGGGGCAGAGTGTCGTGTCGAGCGGTTTGTGAGGATCGAGTGTGATAAGGGACATTATTCTGCTCCCAAAACGGATCTAACTGATTTTGATGAGAGTGACGAGGAGCGAAAGCCTGTTGGGCGACTGGGTCGGAGTGGTATAATTGATGTACATTTTGGGTAGGTTGGGCGGGCACAGGATTCCACGAGAACCCTGGGGTAAGGAGATCGGAAGAAGGGAGAGACTGTCGGTTGAAAGGTGTTTGCAGGGATGCAAACGCCGTGGAATCATCTTGAATGGTACCAAATGCTGGGGTTGATTGATATCGTAGATCACGAGATGCGGCGGGTCGATACGGGATATAGGCTCCATCTGGCCAGTACGGACCGTAAGGGCTAACACCAGCAGATGCGGTTGGACCAAAGCTGGACTGCAAGGAAGCAGCCAATACGGTGGGAATCGTGGGCCCGTTTTGTAGATAGTACCTCTGAGAGGGAAGTAGAGGAGCTGTCTGGTTTAGCACGGAATCGATGCCAGGTGTGTAGTTCAAGGACCTAATCCAGCTGGTGCCGTTGGCATTCGCATTTTGTGGCATGCCATTGGCAAGACTAGCAGATCTATTTGGATCGTATTTGAATGTCGGTGGGAAGTTCTGAAATCGAGACGATGCAAGGGGGTCGAGGCTTTTGTACTGCCATGAATCTGCTGGAAGGGCTGAGTGAGGCGATATGACCTGACCATTATCCAATGACGAAACCAAAAGATGCTTTGTTGCTGGCTGTTGAATGGATCTATCGCCTAAAGTACCATCATAACCCGCTGCCAGGGTACCATTGGGCGTTTTCCGTCTCAGGGTATTCTCTGAAGCGCTGGGGTTTCTAATCATGCCCGTGTTTGTCAGGTCTTGAGGATTCGGTCGCTGGATGGGTCGAGGGTATTGAGCGCGTTGACGCAGCATCGATTGCTGCTGGTCCGGAAATCCATAGTGGTCTCCACGGCGGAACGCAGAACGTAGGGCGTTATTGGCCACATCGTACGGGGGATCCAAAGAGTCAAAGGGTGGCTGATGGTCAAGGTGGTGATGTAGAAAATGGTGCGATTGTTGTGCCACGGATGGTAGCATGGTTACTATCTAGGCGGTACACTATCGAAGTGTGGGTGGAGGGGAAACGAGGGTGATCAAGAGCAACAGACAAAACAGAGTCTGCCAAACTCTTTATCGACAAAACCGTTCTTTGAATCGTTTCGGAAACCGCATCATGCCATGGCTAATCAAAAAGAATGTTAGTTAGAAAGCGCACCAACAGCTACCAAAACGCCGGATCAAGCCATGTGTTCAGTCCCTTACAGTGCACGACGAAAGACGGCGGACGAATAGCTGGATTGACTATATTGGCGAGCCGGGTGAAAAGCGTAGTAGCAGCTTCTATATATTCGTAATCGTAGGGAAGTCGACTATAGATGGCAACGCCCGAATTGCGGTGTAGTTATCCAACACCACAGCCCAATAGCGAACGACTGATATAGGATACAGCCCGGGGCACGGCGGCAAACACTCCGCAGCTGTTAAGCTAGTTCGATATGGACGTGAACCAGAAAAGACTAGGTGGAGACCAAGATAGGCGCTATAGTTGATCGATGGTATTGGAAATGGGCGCGTTTATCTACGATATATAGATGGTCGACCCAGTTGGTTGGGGAAGGGTGGTGAATGCGGAGGATGAGGGGTACGGAGGGAGCAGTGAATGGCGGACGCGGGGGGTGTTGCCCTGGATATTTGTCAAGCTAAACGTTAGAGACACTGAAGCAGCTGTAGACAGACAGAAGCGGAGAGTTGTGTGAGCCCAAAGCTGAGACGGGGACAGCAGTTTTGAAGCAGCTGGAGATGCCAAGATGACAACAACCACGCATGGTTTTTGGTGCAGCCAACTGGTGTCGTCAAGCAACGCAGGAGAATACATCGTCTCACATACCCTTCGTTGGAATTACGTATAGACAGAGAGGCCGTCAAGGTCCTTGGTATCGATGGCATCAAGAGGAACGGAGGAACGCTACCAGCAAGAGGGACGAGGGTGGAACGTAGTGGGATGGGATGAGGGCCAACACGGGAGAACAAAGAGCCAGACACGAGATGCAGGACAGGATGCAGGCGACAACGACGAAGAGCGGAGCAGGACTGCAGAGGACGACGGCACAGCGGGCCAGGAGAGGAGGTGAAGAGAATGGAGGTGAGAGTGGTGATGTTGGAACTTGGTGGTTGGCGATGGAGGTGTTTGACGAGAGAGGTTACCTAATAATGAGAGTCGCTAGCGCGGTGGACTGCAATCACCGCGGGCTTCAACTTTCAAGGGCCCGTCCACTATTTTTTGGGCACAAGTTACAGCACTACTGTTCATCGACAGACTACGGGAATACTTTTATTGGCACCATTACCACCACCAGCCTGTCCGCTCTAGCCCGGGGTGGGACAGGGTGGGCAGCCCAGTGGAGTTTAGGTTTAGCTGGGCATGGTGGGCTGTTTAGGCGCTGGAGAGCCTGCCACCGGCCGCTGGGCCTGAGTCAACGACGGGCATCATGGGCCAGGATATCATTCCAGGGCCCCTGATGGGGCTGCTGGCTGCGGAGATGGAGCCCGCTAGACGCCCAAGCGTCGATGTGGCTTGTCCGTGGCAGACGGAGGCAGACAGAGGCGCTCCTTGACACCCCCAACACACAGCAGAGAGCAGAGGGCTGGTGATGCATGCATCTGAGTCTCTGACTGCAGAGAGCAGCGAGGCGAAACGAAAAGAAAAGAAAAGAAGAGCATTCAATGTCCGCCCAACGCATTACGGGGAGGCTGAGCTTGCATGTTCCATGGCGTCATGGATATTGATAGGTGGGCGGATACATCCTTCCACTCGCCCACGTCCAATCCCATCCGCTCCAGTCGCATCATCTTCTGTCCTCGAGCTGTGTTCGGGCAAAATAACGGCTGCATCCCAAAGTCGCGTCCACCGTGATTAGTCCCTTTGCCAGTATTCTGCAGTCATCGAGCCACCCCCCTTGGTGTTTCCATGGTATGCAGCGGAACATTCCATGATACTTTTCGCCCCCTGGTTTCATTAAATCATCAAGTCGGGAGACTGGTCGCAGTGACCGCTCTGATCCGGGGTCTTCGATCCACCTCACAAACTAGGCTGGTGAGCCTGTCTCAGCATTATATCTCCGGGCACCGGCATCTTGTGCCAGATACTTTTTCTTAAAAGATCATACACCGAGCATAAAAAACACGAACAGCCCAGCATGATATTAATCGCTTTTTCGTCCTCAAGATATTCTTTTAAACCATCTCACGAGCAAAGGAGGAAAAAAAAATCAATTCTAGCTCCACTTGATTCCCCTGGGAATTTCGAGATACCTGGTTGAGACCCTAGGGCCTAGGATCAGAGAACATCATAACTAGTTCCGGCTCCACTCTTTCTCCAGCCCAACTTCACCCATGATCATCCCCGCCAGTCCAAAAAAAAAATGTTCCTCGGTGCAGACTGCAGACTCTCTCTACTGTTAATCTCAAGTAAAACGGAAACGGTGAGCAGATCATCCACCCTCCTGTCCAAGTCTCCCAAGGCCCAAGCCGAAACCCAAGCGGTCACTGGTTGGTCAGCGCCCCCCCGAATGGACTGGTGCCAGTGGGCATGATCCTTGACGATATGATGCTGGCACGTTGGTTGTCATCATCACCCGTGTCCACACACCCTGCTCCACAGACTCCACCCTTAACCCGTCCATTCGCTAAAATCGGGGTCGGTGGGATCCAGTCAACCGCCAAAGCAATCACTCCTATTGATGGTTGTCCAGCGAGAGTGGGCGGGCATCCCTGCCCGTTTATGAGAGCGGAAAACCAAAGGAAGAAAAGTCTGGTGGAAGCGAGGTCAACTTTCTGGCCAGCCAGGTACCACCAGGCCAGAGCGTAGTCCCCCTTCCCGCTGGCTGTTTGCATGCTTGGTTGTTGGGATAGTCGTTTGCGAGAAGGTTGCGGGTACATCAGTGGCTCTGGGGTAACGTTAAAAAAGAAAAGAGTGACCTGTGGCTGCATTTTCATGCAGCCAGGGAATCACAAACGATGTCATCGTGCCTTGTCAATCACCCCCCGTGTGGGCTTTTTGCTTTTTTCTTGTCTTTCCCTGCTTCGGTCAGGCATGGAATGAATTGCACTGGCCACTTTGCTTTGAAAGGGCAGTTTATCAACCAAAGAAAAGCAAGCAAGGAGGATGATATCTCCATCCTTGAGATCTCTGCCTTGAGATATTTTTTCTAACTACTACCAAACTGCTTTCAGTCCAACTCTTCTATCATCAGTGTGCACCGCATGAAACAGATACTGCAAGCACCCCTGAATAGCTTTATCAACACCCATTCAGCGCAGCTTCTCGAGCCACCTATTTAACAGACTGCTTGGCCAAGTTGAATACTCCATACATTCCCCCCACCAACAAATACGACTTGATGCCTCGTTCAATAAGCCAGGACACAAGCCATTGAGACCCAGCCAGCAACAATCCTAACCACGCGAAAAAGTCAGATGTAATTCACCTCGCTCACCCACCAAACCTCCCCTACGCGGGAAATCCATCCCATATAAATAGACCTACATACATTGATAGTACATGCAACTCTCTCATAGTCTAATATGGGAGCGGCCAATTCAAACGCTATTTTATTTAAGCCTACTAGTAGTTCTCAACACACGAGGCCAAACATAGTATCGACCAGCAGTTACTAGAATTCCATTTGATATTTTGGAACGTCAGATTTACGGTTAATCCGCTGTTTATATTGGGACCACTAACAGTCAACTTCCGATTTGATGATCAAATATTAATTAGCTGTATTGGTGTGTGTGATTAGTTGATGAGGAGGGTTGGGATCCATCCATGGATGGATGGATATCCATATTATCACGTGACTTAGGTCCAAACCGACCCCTGACGTCAGGCATTGAGCTTCAGCTTGACGACTCACTTCAAATGCTGTTGACTCCAGATTGCTTCCCATGAAAGAGGACGATATTTAGTGCTCACGAGGAGGATATAAGGAATCAAGCATCTTGCTCCTGGACGACTACCACGTTATCCGACATTTGGCGGACTATTTTCTATATTCCGCGTCGTTGGTGAAGAACAATAAGCGGAGGCTAAGCGCCAGGTAATAATGGCAGCTTGATCCATAACATATTCAAATCATCAACTGCTTACTGAACTCGACAAATTCCACAGCCCACGGTTCCTACGAGAACAGCACCCCTACTCCCATTTTCGAATCCAGGGAGACGATGCCCGCCTGCAAACGCCGTGCTCAGAAGAGCCCCCCCAAGAAAGACACGGAGTATTATTCTCCAGCAATGCCAATCCCCCCAGTCTTCGATGTCGACGAACGCATTCGCGAACTTGAAGAAGCTCGTGATCCCAATAGTCCCTTTTGTGAGCGCGAAGAATTCTGGCCCAACATACCGACCCTGATCAAACTCTACAAGGAGGGCAAGATGCCTGATCCAAATGTGAAACCCACATATCTCAGAGATGGCAAGGTCATTACAGAGGAGGAATACCGCGCAGACCCGAGCTGGGCCTGGAAAGAAGTGAGGTTTTATTATCTGCATTTCCTGTTTCCGAAAATTTGCAGCGTAAAATATAACTATGACAGTATGTGACTGACTGGCCTCTTACCTCAAATAACAGTTCATCGAGTATCAGTTATGAGCATCAGTAGTAATATGCACGTTTCACCCGGCCTACAAATCGAACTAGGAAGCTAAAGGAACATCCATTGGAGCCGCAGCTCTCGTTTATTGGAATAATTCTCGACTAAAAGCACATTTGTCTTGTAAAGTCCCTGGACGATGCTTTCCCGCTTTGACTACTCAATACCTAGGTACCCAGCAGATTCAAATTCCTACACGCGGCACAAGCATCCGCAAGCCCCCAGCCCTACCACACGGGCCACACCCCCTCGCCGCCCCCAACGTCAAAGGGAAAAAACCTTATCCATGGTCGGATCGGGTGCGATCGACTGCTTAAGGCTTGTTGTGGCCTGACTGAACCAACATGGAAATGATATAAAGGGTGGGCGCCGGGGGGCAGGGCTTATTTATGTAGTATGCACCATCAAGTTCGACCGGATGGGGGGGACCTGGGAAAGAGAACAATTGGACCCTCTTTTATGTATATGTGTATGTATTGTGATGGTTTTTCGGAGTCTTGAAGACTTTAACTTGTATATTGTACAAACATACATGTACATTTCTAAAGGGGAGGTGGGGGGGAGGGGGGGGGGTGAAGATAAAAAGGGACAACTACAAACATGTACCCCCCGCGATACCCCTCCTCCATAAGTTCTTACCCCTCGAAAGATTAGTTCATCCTCGATCCATAACCAGCCAGTTCAGTGTCCCATCAAGAATGCCTAATGGAGCCGTCCGTCCGGGAACATGCACACACACAGACCGTCCGAGTAGGCGCTCAGCGGGGAATCTATGTAACTGACCAGTCTTGTCCGTAGATGATGTGTGTGTATATAAGTCCCGTTTTTCAAGAGTTTGGGATTGTGGAAGCTATTTAATGCATACCACACGCCTCCATGGATGGTTAGGGCTGAAAAGAGGGAAAGGGGGTAAATAGTGGACGAAATGAGAAGCGCATCACTGGGCGAGAATGGAGAGATTGATTCAAGCGGACAAGTATATTATATTGAAGTAATAGATATATCTACGATGGATGGATGGGCGCGATAACCTAACATTACCTGCCTCCTTTATCGCCCCGTAGACGGGAAGGGAGGGAAAAAACGAAAGGGAAAGATGAGTTTACGTACGAGCATGGAATGTCACACAAACCGAATAGAAAACCCCTGGTAGGAACAAAAGAATGTTGACCACAAAAGATGGACCACCGTATCCACGAACCAAACCCCTCCCCCTCCCACCTCTCCCCCACGAATGAGGAAAAGAATGAGAGACAGAGACGCCGGTTGATAGGATACCGCGGTGAGTAGCGGGCCATCCTTCCACCCCTCCCCGAAAGGAGAAGGAAAAGATTTGTCTTCTTTGCACCAAAATAGGCATATACCACTGAGAATGGTCATTCTGATATTGGAATCGGAATGGGTAATGGCCAGAGTGTTGGCAAAGGTGTCACGTATGAGAATGGGAAGAGGGGAAAGGGAACTGTCGAGAATGGAGGTCGGTAAGGGTGGGGGGTATCTTCAAACTGATATTGCAACGAAAAGAGGGGATGAGGGAAGGTGGTCATTATCTCATGATATAACCCACGTCTGACGACCAACTGTATTTTTCTTTATTCGAGTTTGGTGGTTCCTTTTTGTTGCTGCGCATGGGCATTTACACACACGTCACATCATAAGAAGGGCCATTCCGTCGAACGCTTCAAAAAAAAAGTAGCATATCGATCGACCGCCATGAGCTATAAAAACAGAAAAAGGCAAGAAAACACTTTTTCTATCATTTACTCCGAAGGAACTATTGTTATCCGTTAGCAAAACCACCCCAACCCCACAAAAAAATGGCGCAGCTTAAAAAACTCACTATCAATCTCTCCGGACTTAACCTCATCGGAAACATCCTTGGGGCTGCGGCCATCAACCTGGCAGCCGACGGAGAAAGCAGTTCCGAGGATCTCGAGGACGGTTCCGCGGAGCTCCTTGGCGAGCGAGCGCGTGCGCATGATGCGGGCGATCTCGATGATCTCGTCCAGGGGGATGGACTTGGTGTGCTTGATGTTCTTCTCCTTCTTGCGGTCACGGGGGGGCTCCTTGAGGGCCTTGATGACGAGCGAAGAGGCGGAGGGAACAACGGAGACCTGGGCTTGACGGTTCTGGATGGTCAGGCGGACGGTGACGCGGAGACCTTTCTGTGATAGATTGTTAATCAGGGGATGCTCGCTTGAAGATGGGGGACGCTTCGATTGAAATTCGAGCGGGCTGAGGGAGAACGTACCCAGTCGCCAGTGGCCTTGGCGATATCTTCACCGATCTTCTTGGGGGAGAGACCGAGAGGACCGATCTTGGGGGCAAGAGCAGACTGGGCTCCGACCTCACCACCAGTGGTTCTCAGGTGGCTGTACACATGCATCCGTTAGCAATCGCGATTCAATTGATATCCATGAAGAAAAATTTGAAGGCATAAAACTTACATGATCTTCACCTCATTGGGATCGAGCTTGGGAGCTATTCACACAAAAAGGGGAGTCAGTCGCCATGTTGATGACACTCAAGGGGACGATACTTACGCATGGCGAGTGCGAAAGGTAGTCAGTCTGCCTTGGTGGGTTGTTGGTGAGGTGGATTGAGGTTGGACGAGGAGAAGAAGGAGGAAGCTCGTGAGGGTTTGGCAGATGGTTTTGTACTGGAGCTAGGGTTTGGTGGTCCGCTTTGGGAACTAGCTAAGCGAATCAATATTGGCGTTAGGGCACAACCCTATATATGTCACGTGATATCTGAATTTCATTAACAGCGTTGCAGCGAAACTGCCTACCTAACATCTAGAAACAAAACAACTAAGATAACAAAAGCATAGCAAAAATGAACAAAAGCTCCCGCTAAAGATACATTATGGTCAAATTATCAAAATGAAGACCTGGTCTATTTGGGCCACCACTTAACTACTTTAACCTGTCCTCAGTTGGTACCCGACACCGCCAGCCTGATTGCAGTTAGTAACAACTCTGAATCTAAATGAGAGAAAGCGTTATAGAACTTACTTCATAAGATGGTCCATGAATGTCTGAAGGGACACATCATCCGTGAAGATGGTTTGCGCAGACTGGGCTCCACCTCCGTACGCCCCAGTCGAGTGCGTCGTCGAAGGATTAAGTTTCGAGAGCAAGAAACGTGCCTGCGATCCTCCAGCGTCGCAAATGATGAAACGTGGAAGTGGGAACCGATCTTGGATGAGTTCCTGTAAAGATATGTTAGATGTTGCTCAATAGCGAATGCATATCAATGGGGAACAGCAAACATACCCGAGCATCCTCCTTCGGCTGGTCAAGAATAGCCTTGAAGTTCTCATATCCTTCTTGCTCCTGGTAACCCGCCTTCCGCCACGCGGCCATAGTCTCACCGTGGAAAATCAGGATATGGAAGAATGTATCGAGGAGCAAGATGTGCGTAGGTTGAATGGAGGCAGAATCCAGCAGCACGGGTTGGCTGCCTTCCTGCTCCAGGGAGTAGGAATCAAGGGTGGGTTGAATCATGACAAGTGAATCGCCAACATATTCGTGGTTCAGGACATGCCTATAGAACGCAGTTTCATCCGGTGAGTTGTTGAAAACCTGCAAGAACTGACTTCGTCGAAGATGGAACATAAACTGTGGATAAAGAGTGAAGTTCTTCTCCAGTCGGAACGACGTTGGATCGTCCTTTCTATAGTCGGCGAAGCGGGAGCAGAGTCTGATCAGCATTCTGTCGACCCATCTCAGGACGTCAGGCCCATCGTCAACCTCTGCCTTGAAGACGGCAATTCTAGACATAAGCACAGCAGCGGCTTCCTGATCGAAGGACTGAGCGAGCGCAGTATCGCCGGCAGGGCTGCTAAGAGTTCGCGCAACGGTGGTGACTCGGAGATGGAATTGCCCGGAGGAGTGTTGATAATAGGTCAAGAATTGCATCATTGCTCTGTGAGGGCCCTGCTGCATAGGTGCGGGTCCGCCCTGGTTGGCAATTTCGAAGTAGATACCGTAACTCGCGGTGGGATCAATGCCGCACATCTTCCAAGAGCAGGTATTGCCGATACCACACTCTGTCTCTCCGACAGAGTTCGATTTCTTGTTCAGCGACACAGCATGGCCGATAAGACCGGTCACCTTCAATTCCTTCGTGGTAAGGACTTCCAGAGAGGCGTTGAAACCCATTAGGAGGTTATCATTCTGATCCTTATCAAACACTCGGACGAATGATTGCTTGAATTGCGACGATGTGAAGCTATCAGTAAGGAGCATATGGCCACCAGTCGAATTGGCTAGTCCCTTCATTTCGAGAAGGCCGACTTGATCAAGACAACCGGCGAAGATATCGACAACATGTCCATTGTGGGCAACGCGCTTCGCAAGATTTTCATAGAACTAGGCAATGTTAGCTGCGATAATTCTCATAGATTTGAGGCTGGTTCCTACCTTAACTGCCTTCTTATAGTACTTAATATTATCCCTATCAATATCATGATGAGACCGCATGGGTTCCTTAAGCTGTGGTCCAACGACAAGACCAGGCCCCTCGGTGGCAGGCCCGCTGGTGAAAAGCATAATACGACCACCCGCACCCTGGAAAGAAGTTTCCAACAATCCTACCGCAACACTGATCGCGACACCAGTGCATCGCAAAGGCCGCTTATCGTTAGCAACTGGCCACGGGTCTCGCTGCAATTGCTCAAGGACATTGGTGATCTGGAAATCGGCTTGCTGAACAGGGAGGAGGAATCGAGCAGCGGGGGACAATGGGGGATTGGGGCGGCCGGGTTGCTGGGGCACATTTGGACGAAGGCCGGGGGCAAGAAGACCAAGCATCTCCTGGACCTGTTTCGCGGCGTAGTCTTTGCTTCCCCTGAAGACATATGACTTGGCGCATTCGGTGTAGCCGAGTTCATGGACTTGGGCCTATCAAACTTCATTAGTGCCGTGAAGGATAGCATATTCCTTTTGTATACTAACCATTGTACCGTAGGTGATCAGGCCAACCAATGCATTTGGCGGGAGGAGCGAAAGGCTCATAACCAACGAGTCCTTGACGGCCTGCAAGCTATCCTCTTCTTGGCACGTATCAACCACGAATAGGAAAATGGGGGGCGCGGGCGCGGGCCGTGCAAGCTGATATTCAATAGTTGTGCTCTGTGGATGAAGTTCGGGCGGGATGGCATTCTCTGTGATATCTTTGTAGTGCGGGGGGAGGGGATTCCGTTGCAGACAGAAGGGGCATATCCAGATGCGTGCCCGGATGTCAACATTGCTGCACACCGTCAGTCAGTCGCAAGCGGATCCACGCGGGGGAATCCGGAGGAGGGCACATACGCAAATGGGTTGAGAACAGCTCGGCAGGGCTGCTTGCAAGTGACTGGTTCGTATTGTAGTAGAGGCGACTCGGGCTTCTCTTTCAACGGGGTATAGATGGCACCGATGGGCACGACCAGACGGGACGCCTCCTAAACAGGATAGATATAGCTTTCAGCAGCTGGCCAAACACAACTGAGAAGGGCGGGGAGGCAACGAACCATGCGCGTGCTGGGGAAGGTGTTCCAGCTGAGCCGGATCCCATCGCGGTCCTCGACTTCGCTCCACTGGTCCTTCAATGCTTCGTAGTCCATGGTTGCGAAGTGGCCTTTGCTGGGGGGTGATAAGAGGCGGGTGCGGCTGGGGTAGACGGGGAGGAGAGCACAGGACTACCCTGGATGGTGTGCGCGGTATATGTATCAGTTACTTCAAAGGACGACGACTGCAGACATAATCGTCACCAACGGCACTAACGGGGACGTCAAGCTTCGCGAGGCGGGAGTGTGGAGAGACAGCAGCCAGCTTCGATGAGGTCCGAAGTTGTGTGGAATGAAGCCAGGTTGCAGGATTGTTGGTCTGTGCAGTCCGCCGTACCCCCGCCCAACCAGAATCCCCGGCTATAAAAACCTCGTCTGGCTGGTTCTCTCTTCCTTTTCTTTTTTTTTTTTTACAACCACGCCGACTCCTAAATAATTCACATTACTTGATAGCTTCTGTCACCCTCAATGGCGTCGCTGTTTTCGCGTCGAGCGTAGACCGAATATTCTATATTACCCATGGCTGGGCACCTGGCTTTGAGAGCTCATTCTGATGCTTAACGATGAATCGGGAATCAGCAGCGGTAACATTTCTTCGTCCGACACGTTGTGTTGTTTTTTAGCCTCTAGCTTTTCCATAGAGCGCGTTGTAATGCTATTTTTAATTGCAATATGATCCAATGTTATGTGTGTTGTCCTGCGAGATGTGTTCCAAAACTTCATTTGAAAAAAATCGCAAGACTGCCAAAGAGAGACCTATGATTACTCCGCCTACCCAACGCCAGTCATGAGAAAAGCCTACATACAAGAAGTGCATTACAGTGTGTATCATCCCTTCGATCAATGCCTACGACGTCATCTCCACGTCCTCCTTGGGAATCTTGCCCAGGTTCTTTAGCATATAGCTGCGTTTGAAGAACGTGTTCGGGTGGACGATTGTATCGAGTTCAGTCTGGTTCCAAGTCCCTTCGTCGCGCACCTTCTTGATCTCCGTCTTGTGTGCCCATTCGAACACCCTGTTGCAGGCAATGTGGTATCGTGTCTTGCCTACATCCTCGCGCACTCCTCGTAGGACCTCTTTGTCTGTAACGCCTGTGGTCTGGAGCAGAGATATGAGGTTGTCCGGAGAGAAATGGCGATAAGGGCAGCCATGTGTTTGACCAGCACCTGGTGAATTGTCCGTGAGGATCTTCTGGCAAGAGTATGGCGGATATCCACGCCCTCTCCGGTTGGCATCCCCACCTACATCACCGTATACGTGGCGGACATTGTACTTGTACTTTGAGTTAAATTCGTCATCGGTGAACGTTCTGAATGATTGCCGCCAGAAAATCAAAGCGTCCTCGAGCGATAGACCGATGCCTTTCAGGAATAGACTGTACTGCAGCCGTCCAAAATGCTTTAAATGTGCGTTCTTGCGGAGCTGCATGTGGAGGTTGCGCATGCACAGAGGGAAGTGCTGGGATAGAGTGTCGATTGATGCAGCGGTGATGGGGGCTCCGGGAACCGAACCTTCTCCTTCGGAGTAACTGGAATCGGACGTGCCGAAATTCTTGGATAGATGGTCGAGAATGGGGGTCAACCGGTCGTCCTCATCTAGCCGGGGTAGCGCTCGACTTGTGAACTAGATAGGCTGTCAATACTCGCGTGATTCTCTGTTGGGTGGTAGCAATCAGTCCCTTACCTCAAGAGCCTTATCCAAGCGGGCTGTAAACTCCGCCAAAATCATACTAAGCTGCTCTCGCAGAGGAACATAAGCCTTTCCCCTCTTCACAAACACACTCCTCCGCTCCACTAGCTCGGGTACTTTGTCCCAGTCCGCCTTGAACCAGTTCTCCTCATCGATCCGGCGCACACCAAAGGTGCAGGCAATGAGGTTCTCACTAAGGTCGTGTTTCTCCTCATCAGACACCATTTCCCAACTGAAATTGAGACTGTCCACAAATGCGCGTCTTTCTTTGCCGTCATCCTGTTGGAAGCGGAATTTGAAGAGCATAGTCTCGAGACGCGAGAACCGGCGTCTCAGGTCCTCGGTGGAGGAGAATGCAAGGCGGAGAATGAAGTGGGAGTAATGGTCTTTCTGGCGTTCATCTCGTAGCCGTTGGTCAACGCCTGTGCTGGAAGATGTGTTTGAGGAGAGCGGGAGGAATTTGGTGAGAAGGGGGTTGATGTGGGCAGCTGTTTCGGCGGGGGTTTTGTTTCTGTAGGAGCATGCTTCCAGCTCGGCCAGGACTATGGAAACGGTTAGCCATTCTGGACTCAAAATGACACGACGATGTATATGAGGAGGGCATACTTCTCAGTCTGTCGATGGCCCATTGTTCGAATTGTTCTAGTGTAATCTCTGCCGTGGGGGGTATTTCGTAGAAGTTGAGACGATGGGCATAGTCGTGCTGCTTGTATGTTGGCGACGCGAACTGTTTCTTTTTGTAGTCGAGACCAGCTCGACGTTTTGGGTCAATCCGAGCTCTATCGTACTGCATCATCCTGGCAGCGGGCTGGCGGTAATTGTGACAGTAATAGTGAGGTGCAAAGGGTTGCCAGCATCGAGAGTTGGTCGTTGGATATTGTGGACGCGTCGACGCGATTTGATTAAGGCGATTTCGCGAACTACATTACAGTCACGTGACCATACACCATTGTTGCCCGCAGTAGCACATCTATTACTTCCAAAGGGCAGTTGCTGCAGCACAATTCATTATGCGCGTCAAGGGAGCTTAGTATGCCTGGATTCAGCCTCATTCTGCATTGTTGTTCCCCGCGATTAGGTCAGTTCTTCTCCTTGACACGGCAGTATATATGAATGATGATGATGATGATGATGATGAGCTGGTGCATGTGATGATCCTACATCTCCCGGCTCTGGTGGTAATTTGTAGCTAACAACCCACAGCAACCAGCAATTGACTGCTCCTCTTCTCTATCTCCCGGATATTCTCATGTCTCCCCATCTATATACGTATCCGACTCGCGATGAGAGCCGAAGACAGCGAACAAGATTTGCATGTGCCACAACCCTCAGTCGCTGCCCGCGCTAAGCCCTACTGGGAAGTTTTGGGGCAAGCCACAGCCAATCGTGCCATATGATTGGCCGTTGCGCTGACTAAGCCACCTTGATGCCGGCCCAACAGCGAATCCCGACTCACCGGAAGCCAGGATGCGGAGGACAGAGCCTCCCCGACTTCATCCTCTCCATCCCGGCGCAACCATGTTCTCTCTTCTACCTCCCGCCGTCTGGCTGTGACGCCCTGCTTAGCACTGTGATCTTCTACGTTGATTTCTTGTTTGTCGCCCTCGACCACCATGGTTTAGATCTGCCCCTTGCGCCGTCTTTTTTTCCTTACTCCGTACTTGCGCCGCCAATCCCGGCTTTCACTCATTTCCAGATCCTCTTCTGATCTGCTCTGCGCGGGCAACATCACCGCCCCTATACAATCCATATACGGGTCTCTTATAACGTGGAGCAATGACCCGCACCACAAGGCAGCTGAAAAAGGCTGCCCGAATTATCCTCATCGGAGCACCCGGTGTCGGCAAAGGGACGCAGACCGAGCGGCTGATACAGCGATACCCCCAGCTCGCATCGATCAGCTCGGGCGATCTGCTGCGGGAAAATGTCCGCGATAAGACGCCATTGGGTACGTCTCATTCATCCTAGCGAGAAAAAAGCAAGAAAGCTAACTCCAACTCTCCTACAGGCCTCAAAGCCGAATCCACCATTCTCGCCGGCAACCTCGTCCCGGACAAGGTGATCCTCGACCTGATCTCGTCCGAACTCACCTCAAAGGGCTGGCTCTCCACCCCCGCCGCCTCCTCCTCAGCAACAAAAAACTCAACATCCAAAGCCCTCACGCCCGTCCTAAACCCCAGCGCCTCCTTCATCCTCGACGGGTTCCCGCGCACCGCAACCCAAGCCAGCAACCTCGACAGCCTCGTCCCAATAAACCTCGTTGTCCACCTCCTCACCCCCGCCTCCGTCATAATCTCCCGCATCGCCTCGCGGTGGGTGCACCCTGGCTCCGGCCGCGTGTACAATACCGACTTTAGCCCGCCCAAGGTGCCCGGCCGCGACGATGTGACGGGCGAGCCGCTAGTGCAGAGGGAGGACGACTCGATTCAGACGTGGAAGCAGCGGCTGAAGAAGTTTGAGGAGACGAGCCGGTCATTGCTGGAGCATTATGAGGCGCGCGGGTGTTTGTGGAGAGTCGAGGGGAACTCGAGTGATGAGATTAGCCCGAAGTTGTTTGAGGAGATTGAGAGGCGGTTTTCGTGATATATCTTTACCATTTTTTTTTTTTTTTTGGTTTTTGGGCTGTATACATATATGCTTTCTAGACTGGATTGCTTGGTTTTTTTTTTTTTTTTTGTGTGTGTTTCTAGATACTAGAGAGCGGTTATTTGCTTTCTTTTGTTGGCAGCAGTGACATTTTCCCCTGCTTGTTGCTGTTCGTCCTAGCACCCCTTCCTATTCATACATTTTCCTCGGTCACTGATTCCTCCCTCCCGCCCCCCCCTTTGGGCCTCTTTTTGCCATGATACCTTGCTTTGATCAAGCAGAGGGAAATATTTTTATACAATCGGTTCCACGAATGTTGTTTATATATATATACAATTGCAGAAGGCAATGAATCCAAATGCCTAGCATGTTCCATCTACATCTCTCAATATGTACCAAAACCCTTTATCGCCTAACATAGACAACAAGATTCACACTAAAGAAATAGATTTGTCGCTCTCTGGATGCCGGCCATCAAAATGATGATGCTCTGTGAATAAGGAAAGATCGGAAAGGACTCCAGCAATGCAAAAGCAGGAGTGGGAGAAGGGGTAAGAAAAAGAAATATATCATCTATCAAATCAAACGCGAATGCGAATGCGAATGCATATCATCCACCCATATGGCATAAATCATGAAAAAAAGTAATAAGGGGGTGGGCGGATAAGTTGCAACCAAAATTGAACAACGACAAACCTCCGGGGGAAAAAAAGGGGCACATCTGTAGGAATCAAACGCTCCAAAGCCATACTCCAAGCAGGAATGAAAAACATTAAAAAGAAAAAGAATCACACAAGACACCCAACAAGCACGCGGGAAAGCAAGAAAGAAAAAGAATCCTATCCCAACTCCCTCAACTCCCATCCCAGTCGCTCACCCTCACCCTCCCTCACCCCTTCTTCCCCTTCCCCTCTACCCCCGCCTCCTCCTCCGCAGCAGAAGCACCCGCCCCCCTCCCCCCCTCCAACCCCGCCATCCGCGTCTTATATTCCCTCGGACTCTCCAACACCCCCTTCCCCCCCCGCTTCTCAACAGCCCACATCCCCCTCCCCCTCTTCCTCGCCCCCCTCTCCGCCTCCCTATACACCCCCTCCATCCTCTTCCCTCCAAACTCCGCCCCGCTCTTCGCCTCATACACCGTCGCCAACCCCGCCCTCAGCATCTGCAGGCCGACGTCACGACGGAGGAAAAACGAGCGCCATGAGCGAATGTAGACGGTGGCGACGACGCGGCCGTAGTGGTCTGGGCGGTAGGGATAGGCGCGGACGCGTTTGTTGGCGAGGGTTGTGGTGAGCCAGGTGTGCGCGGTTGAGGAGAAGGGTTGCGCGGGGCGGCCGAAGTGGGGGAGTTCGGGGGCGTCGATGCCGGCGAGGCGGATGTGGATCTGGGGAGTTTGAGGGTTAGATTGGTGAGATTGGGGGAGGAGGAAGTTGCTATGTGAGGGGGGGGGGGAGGGGGGGGCAGGGTAGGGGGGGTGTCAATTGCTTCTTCAATAAAATAATGGAGGTATGTAAGCAGCACCGCACCGTCACAACAGACCACAAAAAAAAGGTATAAAATAAAAATAAATAAAAAAAACCATACCGTCCGATCCTTCAACTCCTTCTTCCCCCTAGGAACCTGCCTCCACCTAACCGGCATCCACTCCCACCCCGCCAACCAACCCCCAGGCGTATGATACATGCGAAAATTATCCCCATCGCCCACACTCGTCACCCTGCCTAGCAAACTCCGCTTATGGAAATATCCCGGAGTGATGTTGGTTGCTGCGGGGATGCGCCGCAGGTACCGGCGGTGGATGGCAGCGCAGAATAGGATGCCGCTGGTGAGGAGGAGGGTGGGGATGAGGTTGCGCGGGTCCTTGAATTCGCGCGACCAGTCGCGCGCGGTGAGGGAGGTGGTCCAGTCGGTTTTTGGCTCCTTTCGGGAGGAGGGGGAGGGGGAGGGGGAGGGATTGTCGTTTGATGGTGCCGTGGTGGTGGTTGTGATGGGGGTTGAACAGTTGGTGCAGGTTTGGTTGTCAGCGGGTGGCTCTTGAGGTCCAGAGGCCCAGAGGAGCCATCGCATGGCGATGGGATAATTGTTGGGTTTTGGTTTCGAGGCGTGGGAGGGAGGGGGATTGTAGAGGGAAGTATTTAGAGAATGCGGAGAGCGGAAGATTGTTTTGGGAGCGGAATGGTGATGGGCAAGGGTGCGAGTCTTGGCGGCGGTGCAGCTAGGGATTGGTTGGCTTTTACTACAACCTTGGCCACTTGTCGAGTAATGTATGAAGACGACATATTACCATCCACTGCAGACTGTGCTATTTATGAGAGTATACTGGCTCTATTTCGGATAGCCAACTTTGGGGATGCCAGATTAACGCAGAGAAACATATTGACTGGGGGGAGAAATCGATCAAGACAGTGCATAGCAACAATTCCACCTTGTGGCACTGGTTGAAGGCCGGTCTGCGATGTGAAACCCAATCTTCCATTCAACTAACTCGTGGATGGAAGAACCACTTCAACCGTCTGTTCTGTCTATATAAGATGGTACATGAGAGGGAAATATCATCCATATGCAAAATCGAAGAAAACAAAAAAACCGGAATCCCGTTTCTATACAGGATTCTCCTTTATAGTATGTCTTTACGTATAAACCAATTCCAACCGTCCAAACACGAATGAACAAATGTAGAGAAAACGGGCAGGAAAGGCAAGACAGGCGGAAGGTATCTGCGAGAACAAAAGAAATGTATATATATATAGACCATGAACAAAAAAATGTACATCTAAGCTGGAAACAGTGCAAAAATGGTAGACTATTTTACCGTCACGGGGAGGGTGGTCTTTGCCTTCTCGGCGGCCGAGCTGGCGGCCTGGCGGAGTTTTGAGCTCTTGATCTTTTGGAGGTATGCAAAGAAGAGGATGAAGAGGAGTTCAACTCTGTAGCAAGGCGATTAGCAAGAGCTACTACAACAAGAGTCAATCAAACAGGATGTTTCCTTACCGTTCCTTGGTCATCATGAGGAATCCCTGGACCAGAAGGCCCTTCACTATTTGAGGGCCAATTCCTTTGAATAGCGCGAGCGGTCCCTCATGTTCGATGATATATCTCATCACCTCAACGAAACTCTTGAATGGCTTGCCCTGTCGGATGGGCGGTGGTCGTGATTGCAGTCCAACCTTGGCAACAATCAATGGTTGCGTTACAATCGTCGCGAGGGCCTTTGACATGGCACCCAAAACTGTGGGTCATCAGTACAAAAGATGTTCAAAATGCAAGGTGCAAGGTAGAAGAAGCCTGTCACTTACGGAAAGCTTCCCATGGCTTCAAATTATTCTTTCCAGGGAAAATAACATCCTTTAGTCTCTGATACGCTCCGTATGTGATGGCGGGATTGACCACAAGCACCAGACTGGCTTTGAGACCCCGCCACAATCCACTCCACCCATCCTCGCTATCAATGACTTCCCTCCCAGTATCAAGCAGTCCCTTCTTCATGCCCTTGGGCTGTGTCTGTTGTCTGGTCGTAATGACGGCGACGGGGATTGTGAAGACTTGAGCGATGGCGCCAGCAACCGCTCCGAGAGTCAGTTCGGCAGCGGTTCCGGGAGGTTTGGCGACACGATCCGACGACATGTAAAGAGTCCGCACGATCGTGTACCAGTAGAAATATGCGAAGTTGGTCGAGGCTACACCGATGAGCGAGCCATTGATACCGGAATACAGCCCCTTGATTCCCTCATCTGCAACGATCTTGTTGATGGCATCGAGGGTCGACTCGTAGTGCGGCGTGGCATCACCGGGGACATGGCCGTTTTCGACCTTTGACGACTTGACCTGGACTTGGAGTTTGGTTTTGACACTGTTATTTTAGTAGAACATTATCGATCAGTAGGTGTGATTTTGCGTCTCAATATTTGTTTGGGCGGGTGGGAATTTCAGGCTCACATGTCCAGCGGGTATACTAAGGCATTGGCGAGGACCGCACCTGTTGCGCCTGCTACAGCGCTCTGTAGAGGTGACAGACGCACCGGCTTCGACTGGCCGGCCATGGGGCCTGATTGAGAAGCTGAATTGCCCTTTATCTATAAGCTTTCTCGAGGAATGGGAGGCCGGACTTTTACTGTTGGGTGGTGGACAAAGGCGGGGGGCCGATGGGCGGGTGTAAAATGGTTGAATCCGCCAACGCCAGATCTGCAACGGAAAAGATAGCAAAGCAGAGGAGGGAGAGTGGAGAGGATTGCTCGCAGAAGTTGAAGAATAAAAAGAGAGCAACAGCAGAGAGGATCTGGCGGCAATGGACGCCGACAGAGAGTCGAGGAGAGCCGGAGCCACGAAAACCTGCTCGGGGAATGGGAGATGGCGGCCATCAGCCGAGGCATTGTGTAGTCAGCCGGGGAGGGCGGCCTCACCACCAGATAAGAGCCATGGCCAGTATCGAACTGTCCTGCAGCCGACGGCTTTTTCTATGCGGCTGCTCATGTAGTTTATTCGGGAGCATGCCTAACTTTAACTATCTAGCGCTCCGGGTGGTTGTATTAAGTAACTAAATATCTGCTGTGGTGGCTTCACATGAGCCCTATCTAGGTACGGGAACTACACCTCTCGCCATGACCTCACCGGCAAACAGCCGCCAGCCACAAAGCAGGTCAAGGGAAATTAATGCACTTGCGAAGGCATTGTTTTGGCTTTGACCAAGCTAGATGGATTGCATATATTTCTTTATCAGCCTGCAGCTATAACTAATGGGATTGTTTAGAATTGTATATAGATCCAAACAGGCAAAGGTTGATCGGATATATATGTAGATGTGTCGATGAATGCCGGTGCAAGAATGGCAAGCCTAGTCTGTATATAACAAACTGTATATATATATATCGAGCAACGAAAAAGAGATATTGCTGATCGAGAAAACTGAGGCCTCGGATGTCGGACTGAACTGCATGATGCGGCTCCAGCTGCAGTTTGGGAGCATAATAAGTCCGGGGATTTGTCGGTCCTTTCGAGCATTGCCGGGGATTTCAGTTGTTATACATACCTATATATACCTAGTTCAGAGTAGTAGTTGATACATACGACCATAGGGAGTGGAAAACAGGGCTTCCCGTCCGCTCAGCCGTACTTAAGCCACTCGCCGGCCGGCTAGTAGTTGGGTGGGTGACCACCAGCGAATCCCGGCTGTCGTATGTTTTCTTTTTTTATTTTTTTTTGCTCCATATATGCACACAGAATACAGGCATTATAGTATCTGCAGGTTTCGAAGATTCAATGCGATGGTTTTCAGGTTTAAAGCTGGCAAATTCCCGTAGTAAAGAAGCAGAGCTATATAGAAAATGCATGAGGTGCTTCCAACCAATCAGCAACCTTCCAGAAACGACAACCTCATCTTCTATACCATGTCATGTCCCTTTTGCATATATTCCCCCCTCTTGGATACCGGAAAATTGATTTTCTTCATTCTTTCCCTTTTACTGAGCCTTTTTTTTACCTTGTATTTGATATATACCTCCTTGGCTTTACACACTCGCACGTCCTGGTTGATATGTGACTGACCCCTCCGTTCGCAGGCCATGCCGCTGTAGGCCAGCCATATGACACTTCGACACCTTCTGCCACCTTCAAGCCCTATCCACCTCCTCGGACGCCCGCTTCTATGTTCTCTTAGCCGTACTTTTTTACCGCTTGACGGCTAGCTATCTTCTTCTATGAGAGAGAGAGAGAGTGTGTGTGTGTGTGTGTGTAGCACATGGGTATGGATGGATACTACTACGTAAAAGAGATATATAGGCAAAGAAAAGAAGAAGAAAAATATACATAAAGAGGGAATAGAAAAAAAAGAAAAAACCTGGGGTATAATAAATCTGTCTCGCTTTGACAGCTATCTCTCTTTTCCCTTCCTCCGTGGGCGCCGCCAGGCGCGGGGGGGGGGGGTCCGATATTTTAATAAGCGGCCAATATCAATA
>JANTQF010000352.1:0-36210 GCA_032988165.1 Emmonsiellopsis sp. PD_33
TATATAAAAATTATATAAAAAAGGTAATAAGTCTTTAATTCAATTGAAAACTAAAAGAACTAACTAAGAAAAATAAAAAAACTAAAAACTCATTAAAAAAAAACTAAAAACAAGAGAATTAGTAAGTAAATTTTTAAAATTCACAATCAAATAGATTAAAGATAGTGCACACAGCAGAATCTTTGCAACAGACTATAATCAGTTAGCAATTACTTGTTAATCAATTGACAATCATTTCAAACCTACTGATTCTGGCTTTCTTATAATCATCACAAGGCACCTCCTTCTCCTCCTCCCTGGCAATCTCCTGCATCTTCTTCACAGCAGGCTTTCAAAACAGTTAGCAATCAATTAGCAACCAGTTGGGAATCAGCTACACACTGTTTTCCCATCCTGCCTCAATGGCAGCTTCACCTTTGCCACCCCCTTATTAACCTCCCCCTCTGACTTACTCCCACTCTCACTTTCTGACTCCAATATCTCTAATTGCTCAGCAAGCATAATGTAGAACTCTAAATGATTATCAAATGATTAGCAGGCAGTTACCAGCCACTTCATAAGTGCCTATCAATTGATTATAACCTACTGATTACCTCATTAATAACCTTCTGAGAGACCTGACCCCCCTTCTGTGAAGGTGCTGTGTAGTATTTGCTGCCTGCATTCTTATGGCCCTGCACATGCTATCTGAGATTATTTGTTGTGGAAAAGGGACTCTAAGTGGTTGGAGATCAGTTAGTAAACAGCTGGCAACTAATTGGCAAATGAATATAAATATATCTTACACTAATTGCAGTTAGAGATCTGATAGTAGAGCTCCTCATATTTGATGTGGACTTCTGTGCCCAGCTAGATCAATATAATTAGCTTGATCTCTTTGAAATGTTTAGTAAATGATTGAGAACCACTTACAGTGCTAAACATTAGTAAGATGATGGTTCCCTCTGCTACACCCTTGAGATACTGTTGGTATGCCTCCTATGCAACACATCAATATAACCTCACTTTTTCATCAAAAAACCATTAAATTTCCCTGTTTTTTTTTGCTCAGTCATCAGATATCCACTTACCACATCCTTAAGAGCTGCCATTTTCATATAAACACACAGAAATGGTGGTAGGCAGGGGGGGGGGGGGGTATGAAGCTGTGATCATTGAGGTGGTTGGTAGTGATTACAAAACAATTACAGTATTGTGTGAGGTCAACCTCTCACGCACGGGCCACACTCGCTAGATTACGTCATGTGGTGCAGGTCAGCCTTG
Source organism: Emmonsiellopsis sp. PD_33 (assembly GCA_032988165.1). Taxonomy (NCBI): domain Eukaryota; kingdom Fungi; phylum Ascomycota; class Eurotiomycetes; order Onygenales; family Ajellomycetaceae; genus Emmonsiellopsis; species Emmonsiellopsis sp. PD_33. The sequence goes on from JANTQF010000352.1 coordinate 1,264, forward strand.
GCATTGGGCGAGGTCAACTTTTCTGTATACACATTCATACTATGAACGGCCAAAAAGCTGTAATTTACTTACTTTCAGCAGCTTGAGACTCCCTTCAGCAAATACAAGAGCATCTTTCAATACCATGCTATTTGATGAGGGGATAGCTGTCATACTCTTGGCCATAAATACCCCCCTCGTCCCAGCTGCTGGGGCTACACAACCCATGTGTTCGACGGAGAAGGGGGACCGCGAAATGCTTGTTCTCAAACACCCGAGAAACCTATATCCATCTTCTATGGAATCCGGTCTCTCCTTGGCGGCGGGATGAAACCCGAGGCTGGTCTGTTGCTCCGTCTTCTCCTGCTATTATTTGTGTATCCTGATAGTTCAAACAGATACACATCTCGGAGAACAGCCTGGATAGGATATTGGAAGCTAGAATCTACGATCATCTCGGATAAGGTTCCGGATTGCGAGATCCCCCCTGGATATGGTCTATGTGGGCAGGTTTCCATGTCTGCTGTGCACTGTCGTGGCATATCCCATCCCTCCCCATTCGAAGCTGTCAAACATGCATCGGGCATATTCTCAAGCACGGGACCTACACTCCGGTGAATATACCTTGTTCTCTGCATGCCATGCGGATACGGAATCATCTCGTTTGTCTGCAACCACTCAACAGCCCGGCCTCCGCTATCCTCATCCGAATCATCCGAATACGCCAAGGGATAGTTCCTCGCATTCAGGGTCGTTTGCTATGGATTACGAATGCCACCGGCTTTAACAAACAGCTCCTTCATGGCTACTGAGCTACTATATATGACTATATAGCCTGCCACAGTGCCGGCTTTCGGGAATTTTCAGGTGGAGAATTTTCAAGGGAGAAGTTCACATAACCACTTGGTTTTTCTGCTAGGTTTATCCCCTTAATAAGAGAAATGTAATGGATAGTTAATAAAGGTTGGCTCTTCAGGCAATGCTGTCAAGCGGACTAAATATCAATATCCTCTCAGACCACTCCACAATATATATTTCGAATAACGTTATGCTAAACCAATGAAGAACATAAACCCAACATAATTCATATAAAACAATAAAACCTTCTCTCTCTTTAATTATAGAAAAATGGATTTTTTTGAGCAGATTCCACTGTCATGTGGTATCATGTGCACCCCATCAAAATTTATAGCCTATTTGCAGGCCATATTAATGTTTTTCCAATACTAGTGCATGCCTCACACCCCCTTTTCATCTGTTGCATGTTTATTTTTGTTAGTTACTTAATTCTTTACTCCTTTATAAATTCTCTACATTCATATTTGAATTATATTCTCTAACTATCCTGTTACCTACATTCTCTATCTCATTTACTTTTTGATTTTAAATTCCCATTCATTATATGTTTGGACTGCTATACTACCCCTATATAACTCCTGCACTATACCCCTATATCTTCAACATGCACTGCTGTACTAATTATACTACTATTTATCCTCTTAATGTATTCTGATGGTCTCATTCTGATGCTTTACATTCAACCTGCCATACATACTATCAATGTTAATGGTATATCTACTAATAGCAATCCTCTTCACCTCAAACACACTGTCTGTTAGCTGATGTGACTGCCTCAGTGCTCAATTTGCAGTTGTAGTAGCTTGATAACTGTGATATATACTATTAAGACTGCTCATCTCATGAGTTCTGCTCTAGCAGGTATTTATTTAAAAACTGTGCTGATTACAGGCTGCTCAACTGTGAGTATACCTATAAGGTTAAGTATAGATATCTGATAGCTGTGACTACTGTAAAGGCTAACCTCTCTGAGTATGAACTTTAACCTACTCTACCTACATCTCTTTTTGTGCCTGTTCCTCAGTCTCTACTATATATACCTACACCTGATGTCATCTCTAACCCCTGTCTGGCTGTCCCCTCTTAATTATAGCTATCTACTTGCAGCCACTATCTGCCTCTGCATGCCTTTTATTCCTATCTATATTACCTATAGCCTTTAGATTTTGATTGCATGGATGTTATCTGCTCTACCTGCAGTACCAAGTATTAAATGAAGGAGTATGTAAGTAGTTTATTAAGAGCCTACCCTATATTCTCTACCTACTGTGCAAGGAGTAAGGTCAAATTACCCCCTACTAGGGAGCTGCTATAGAAGCTATATGGGTTATTCTATAATAATATCTTTAAGGCCAGGCACTTTTAAATGTATATATACAACTATAATTCTACTCTAACCTTCATGTTCATTAAATGCAAATAAAATCTATAACTTAATTATCTGCCTACAGGTAGCTCTATAGCTCTTATCTCTTTTCAGATATAAAGTGAGCTCTGCCACCTACAGGGGCTGTTAGAGCTAAAGGCTGAGGTGAATGCATATTTTACATAGAACTAAATCTATAACCTGCAGTTCAATATAGGGTTTATAAATAGTGTGAACTTTACTATACATTCTGAGGTGTTTAATTATATTTATAATATGTTGCTTACAGTCTGTTTTTGTTTTTTTAAACTATTTATATCCCTACTGAGTCTATTGCTAACTACTTATTAAATAAGGTTAACCCTTTTATTTGTCTCTACTGGTCTGCCTGGGAGATCCTACAGGGTAACCCCACTACATGGGTGGGTATAAACCCTATAGTGCAGCTGAAGGCTGGTAATGACTGTTGCTATGAGAATCTTCTAACTGTCTTGAAGATTGCTATTATCATATAGGATATCCTCACTGATGCCTGTATTCACCCTTGTGCTATTTATTTAATGCTATGATAGCTGAATGCTGGCCTAAGACTAACCTACATTAATACCTGCAGTCTATTATATCTTTCTTTACACTATGTTTTACTTTTCTTGTGGGGTGAATAGGGGTAGCATGTTAACATGCTCTGAATGATGGCTGTTAATACTGTACAGGAGGCAAAGAATGATGAACTAAATAATACTATAAATAATGCTAATGGCTGTAATAGTAATAGTTTAACCCTATATAATTAGTATGTATATAATCTCTTTTAATAGAATGAAATTAATAGTTTACTCTTTTAAGCTGAATGTCTTTTCCAGCAGTATTTAATTAATATCTATACTAATATTAATGAATAATGACTCAACTAGATCTATACTCATTAGATGGAAATCTGTGTGGATCAGTACAATAGCCTGTATGATACTATACAGGCTGATGATATAGATTATAAGCACCTTAGCTACTAAGTTATACTGCCTGTGTTGCATATAGAGAGTAAATATTTCATATATAAATTATTTTAGAACTTCATGATGATTATTACTAATTATAGCTGTCTTAGTCTCTTTATTATATTCACTGTCAACCCTGACTGGGAGGAGATAACCTATAAGCTATTACCTGGGCAGGCTGTGACAGATCATCTAGATTTAATTGTATGAGTATTTATCATGAAGATCATTCATTTTCTATATGTACTTAAGGATGAACATCTCTTTAGCTCTATGCTAACTAGGGTGTAAATGATTGAATACTAGAAATATAATCTACCTCACATGCACCTATTAGTCTGGCTTGAGGATAATGAATAGTTCATGTAGCTGGATATAATTAATAAGGTTATATCTACTGAGCTACTGAGCCCTACTAAGAATACTAGCAGTTTGAATGAGTTAGTCTGTAAGTATATGATTTATAGACTGTGTGATCTGCCTGATTTGATATTAGTAAAAAATTTTTTTTGCTCCACTTTAGTGTGTCAAGTCATGTAGCTTGCATGTTAAAAGTACTTAAGCTAACTCCAGACTGACTCTGAATCAGCATAAAAATCACAATCTTACTCCTGTAGTCTCCAGACTTTAAGCAATCTACATGTAGGCCTTGTACCCCTCTGGTATTATGTGGGATGTTGACTGTCCCTATGTTATCTTGAAGTGATCTTGTGCATGAAGGGAGAACCCTGATGTGTCTTATACATGCCTTATTATATATTCTTTCTCAGTGTTAGTGTGTATATGAAGGGAGAACCCTGATATATCTCATGCATGCCTTATTATATGTTCTTTCTTAATGTTAGTATAAGTTAGAAGATAAGACTCCAATAGATTATATATATATATATATAATTAATTATATATATAATTATTATTACTATATTATATAAATACATCATTATTAACTAATTACTCTGTCTGCTTCATGCATCTAAATTTCACACAATCTCACATCTTCATCTATTAGCATGTCTTGCACATTATGATAAGCTAATCACTTTTATAGTCATTTATGCTATCACTCTGGTTGCAAGTTCATAGTAATAAATCTAAGTGAGCTGATCCTACCATTCTTTACTCTTACTACTATTATTTACTATTACTACTATTATTAACTATCATCTTCATTATTTGCTCATACTATTATTATTAGTCATTTGCTATCATTTACTATTATTACCCATCAATCTTATTAGAGCCATCCACACTGTGAAACACAGATACAACAGAATACAATGTCTGGTGATATTTCATGAAACATGAATGTACTCTATCCACTAGTGAGGTTGCTCATTTGATAGCTTGAACAGAGAGTAGGTCATCTAGATATCTAGTTTTCCTTTTATAGCCTTCCTCCTCAAGGCTCTAGGTAGGTTATAGAGTAAGATTGCTTTGATCAGTACACTTTCATATCTCATTAGAGATATAAAAGTATACTGATTAAAAGAACTTTACCCCTGAACCCACTCTGAGCTAACTCTATTTCTAGGCACAAGCTATAGTATATTGAGCTGGGAAACCATGTAGGGGCCAACCATCTAAGAAAGGGTTAAAATTAATGATAATAGTAGTCATTGTTGATTGTCTACTACTACCATTATATGCTATTACTATCATTATTAGCAGTTGTTGCCATTATTTACCATTACTATCATTATTAGTAGTTATTGCCATTATTTACTGTTGCTGTTATTATTAGTAGTCTCATGAGTATAGGCACACACTGCACATTGCTTTGAAAGATATTAGGAAGCCTGAATAGCATATCATGAAGTAAGGGTAAAAAAAAGGGCCACTCAGATAGCATGCTACAAAGTGAGGGTAAGAAAAAGACAGTATGCTATAAAGTGAGAGCAAGAAAAAGAGCTGCCTGAATAGCATGCTATAAAGTGAGGATGAGAAAAAGATAGCATGCCATGAAGTAAGAGCAAGAAAAAGGGCTGCCTAAATAGTATACTATAAAGTAAAGGTGAGAAAAAGGGCTATCTAGATAGCATGTCATAAAGTAAGGGTAAGAAAAAGGGCCATTGAAAAGAAGTAGAAAGAGTTGCAGAAAGAAATGAAGTCTACTTTTTAATAATAATAGCTATTATTATTAATTATTTACTACTATTATTATGTGTTATTATTATTATTATTAGTAGTTATTATCATTATTTGCTGTTGCTGTCATTATTAATTATCTCATAAGTGCAAATACATACTTCATGTTGCATTAAATCATCTTTATTGTCTGCTACTACTATTATATGTTATTGCTGTCATTATTGGTCATCTTATAGATGTAGGTGCACACTGTATATTATATTAAATTGTCTTTATTATTTATTACTATTATTATGTGTCATTGCTGTCATTATTGATAGTTATTACTATTATTTACTATTACTATCATTATTAATTATCTTATGAGTATAGGTGTGTGCTGCACATTACTTTAGATCATTTTTATTATTATTTATTAAGATGAGATGCAAAATTCCAAGTAGTAAGGTATCTAATTATTACTTAAAAAGCTGATAATCTCAATCTTACATTTATTATAATTTAGTGTAGAGGTAACTTCAACATCAGAATCCTCTTTCTTAGTAGATAAGTTACTAGCCCCTTAGCTTTTTTTGTATTTTGAAGTTTAAGTTATAAATGAAGTGATATTACTTCTTTCACATTTAACTATCTATGTATACTCCTGCTTAACTGTTGCCTCATACTAGTTATAGATTATATACTAGGGTTTTTTTGAACAACCTAGCATCTGTGGCTGACAGTAAACTTTTCACCTGGGAATATTTACTGTTGCTGTCATTATTAGCTGTTAGCTATCACCACTATATGCTATTATTATTATAGTTTGTAGTCAGCTGTTATTGCCATTATTTGTTATTACTATTATTATTAGCTATTGATCATTATTGCCTTTATTTGCCCTTGCTGCCATACATTAAATAAAGATATAGAAGTCAAGCTAATATAATCTCATAATCTTATAAATGAACTAATAACTTAACATTAATGCTAATGATGTGGAGAGATAGTAGCCTAAAATTCAAAAGAGAAAATAAATCAGTAGTGAATGAGGATGAAATAGAATTCATATAGGGGGCAAGTAGTATATAGATACATAGAGAATATCAGGATCAATAAAGATAATTAAAGAGACTATTAAAATAACAGTTAACCTCATATAATCAGTGATTACAGACCTTAAACTCAGAGATCAACCAAGTAGATGTAGCAGGTAAAATAGAGATAGACTGTATTAGCACAGCTAACAGAGCTGCCTCATGTACCCATCTAAATAGGATTCCAAACAACCACTAAAGGTAGCAAGAAAATAGAAGGACTGAAGGCCAGATAGGGCCTAGAAGACAGTGAAAGATACTTATTAGAATGAGAGATAAATATAATGATAGTGTAGAAGTAAGATATATATAGTGAAGAGGCAGAAGATGTAGAATAATAAGAATAGAATGAAAAGAGAAGATTAGAGTAGAGAGATTAAATCAAGTGACTCACTATGTGATTAAAAGGTAGTGAGTAAAACTACACTAAAATATGTAGATTTTCCTCACTACTAATAGCATTCTGCAACCCAACCCACTTCATATATATTTAATAGTCAGTTATCATTATCATTATTTGCTGTTGCTACTATAGTTGGCAATTATCACTATTATTTGTTATTGCTATTATTATTAGTCATTAGTCATTAACCACTACTATTATGAGCTATTACTGTTATAGTTAGTAGTTAGCTGTTGTTGCCATTATTTGCTGTTGCTGTCATTATTAATTGTTGACTATTAGTTACTATCATTATATGTTATTACTATTATAGTTAGTAGTTAGCTGTTGTTGCTATTATTTGCCATTACTGTTATTATTAACTGTTGACTGTTAGCTACTATTATTATATGCTATTACTATTATAGTTGATAGTCAGCTATTATTATCATTATTTATTATTACTATTATTATTAGCTGTTGGCCATTGGTCACTGCCATTATATATTATTACTATTATAGTTAGTAGTCAGCTGTTATCATCATTATTTACTGTTGCTGCTATTATTTCTAATTGGCCTTCACTGTTACTATCATTGCTGCTATTATTCACTATTACTCAAGCACAATATTTAATGCTTGGATTATCTCTTCCTTGAAGCTAAGGGATATACTGACATTAGAGGATGCTAAATACTCAAGAAGTGATATAATATTAAGAATACTCACTGAGAGAACTCAGATTTAATAGGTTCAAGCATTCAGAATAGATTCATCTTTATCATTCTAATAGTATATAATTGAGAATACTATCTTCTCATCTATATTGCTGAGAGCTGTTCTGCAGACCAATATAGCTTTATAATTTATAATAATATAATTTTTTATATCATTAAAATTTTCCTCTAATATTATCTCATGCATTCATTTCAGCTTTCTGCTAGAAGGCAACTCTTTTGGTAGTTCTTATTTGCCATTTAGAACTCTATTTGAACTAGATGCCTCCAGTGCTAGTACTAGTATTACTTGACTCTGACATGCCAGTATCATCATCACTATCAGAGTTATATTGTAGGTCCTGGTAGTTGCCAATGATGAAGTTATAGCTGCTAATATTTCCTCTATATTCAGAAATACTCTCTATACAGCTGCCATGATCTAGAAGGCAGAAGGTTCTCATCAAGTAGAGTAGATTATTACCCCTATATTACTTGACTCTGACATGCCAGCATTGTTATTGCTATTAGAGTCATATTGTAGGTTCTAATAATTACTAATAGTGAAGTTATGACTACTGACATTTCCTTTATATTTAAAAATGCTCTCTATGTAGCTATCATAATCTAAAAGGCAGAAGGTTCTTATCAAGTAGAGTAGATCATTACCCCTGTATCACTTAACTCTAACATGCTAATATTATTATCATTATTAGAGTCATATTGTAGGTTCTGGTAGTTGCTAATAGTAGAGTTATGACTACTGATATTTCCTCTATATTTAGAAATACTCTCCATACAGGTATTATAACATGAAGTCTGAGGAAGTAGATTTCTTATATTACTCCTTAATCTTCTGAACCTTAGTAGCACTGTGAAAGCCACCATGTCCTGCATGTTGATACTGTTGTTGACTGTCACTTCCATTATTAACTATTACCTTAATTATTTACTATTAGAGTCACTTTGTTTACTCTGTTAATTAATTAAGTGAATCTAAAGAGTAATACTTCTATAACTTACTTATTAAATTATCATCCTCCTGTGCCTGCCTTTCTCAGCCTCTTTTCCCATATATCCACCTGCTTTCTTGCCAAACTCATAAAGTTAGGATGGTAGATAGTATTATATTAGTCCTAATTGATATAATGATTAATGAAGTACACCAGCTATTAACCCTACTTCAATAAGAAAAACTTTGAAATCACATGGGCACTTTAAACCACATATTTTAAAGAGTAGAACTGTCAGTTGATTAGGTACTATCTTTAATTTGTCTGACTCAGAGTAGGCTCCTCAATCTCAAGTATATCAGTAATCTCATGTAGAAGTCTAGTTGATCCTTCATGAAGCTAGAAAATATTAATGAAGATATCTATATATATAATACTTTATGAAGAATTCCTATTATAGATCTTCTGTATATGATTTTTAACTATAAGAATGACCTTAAGATATCTAACTCTCTATCTATTTGTAAGAGATCATTGATCTACCTCCTTCTTCTAAACTCAGATATAATTCTTACATCAGCTTTCTTCTCTCTCCCATTTGGGACTACATCTAATTAGCTCCTGTTTTAGTCTATCTTTTTTTACTAGCTCACATTCATTGATTCACCAACAGGATATTAATCTATAAAGCTGCATGACATACTCATTTACTTATAAAGAATCTGACTCTAGATGATCAACTACAGTTTTAGAGCTCTTCATACTATCATATTTCTTTCACATCTCCTATATAAACACTGCAAATGCCTCCTGAAGACCATCCAACTGCAGTTATTAATATAGACTCTCAAAGTGTATCTTATCCTGTGGAAGGCTCCCTCTCTTTACTTTCTTATACTCATAGGCTACTAGATTAAGAGCTGTGCTGGGCTTGCTGACCTTGACATCAATGAAAGTGTCAAGTTTGCTTGGAGAACTAGCCATTTACATGTAAGTCTTAATGCTATACTGAAGAGTCTAGTAGTTAACTTGATATATAATATATCTAATAATCTGAACCTTAAACTTATTATACTTATTATACTTATTTATTTGACTGAATGACTTCTTCACTAAATATTTATAAGCACTCTTCAAGCTGCTTGTGTCCACACCATTAGTAGTTCTCATTAATCAAATAAAATCAACATAGTGTTGAATAACATAGAACTTTAGGAAGTTAAAGTGACTGTCCTTTCAGTATTTACTGAAGATATACTTTAACTTGTCAATTTAATATAGTGTAGTTTTTATGTACTTCAGAGTTTCATTATCATGAGATTGATAGTCAGTAAGCATTTAGAAGTTCATAATTACCTATAAGAAAAAAATTATAGCATCTACCTCTAAATTTTTAATTAAGAATGTAATGGTAGAGATCAGCTGTCACATCAGGGCCTTCTATTTGACTCTAGTTCATTACTTAATCTCACTGAAGTTCTTTTGAAATATCTTTAGCCTAGTAAACTTGGGAACCAGCTTCAACCACTCATCCAGTTGCTTTATACTACCCAAATCCTCTATTAACACAGTTATTATAGAATCAGTCTGTCTTCTCTTGTAAATAGTATCCTTCAGGTGCCATCTACATTAGGTCAGCAGATAGTCAAGTAACCCTTTAAGCAACTAGTGTAGGGGATTAAGCATCATTGCCATATGAATATTAGTGAATTTATGGCCCTAGGTAAAGTTAGATACAGGGTGAATACTCATATTAGCATCAATTTTATCTCTTTCCAGTTGTTGAATGGTATCTTTCATATATTCATATATTTATAATAACCATCTGATTTGTAGATTCTCATGTTCTTTGGGAGGAACCTAGCATATCATACAGTGTGAGCTACTCTTAACTCTTATAAGAATGATCTGTTCTTCATAGTCAGCTATCAATTCAGTAATAATGGGAAAACACTTCTAGTAGCATTTATTAGCACAAAGAATGATAGTATCATCAATCAAAAGTTTTTCAATAACTTATAAAGCTATTAACTTTATTTTCAATGCATTACTTAAGGCTCTTTAGGATGACTCACATTCAAAAATTCATTTCATAACTATATGATAGATAGTTGCTTTTATACTCCAATCCTTCTTCATTTTAATAATGGGTAGAAACCCAATTAGGATCAAACTAGAGACATCTTATTTTCATTGCACATAACTGTTCAGATTCCCAATTATTATATAAATTGACTAGGCAGACAAATCATCATGATATTGGGTTAGAACTATCTTATCAACAGTGATAAGTAATAGTACAACTATGATCTCATCCTTAAGTTTCTCCTGGGTGTTCCACTATCAATCCACAGTGTGTATCTCAGTGTATACTTGATGATTCTTTTGGTTGAATACTCATACAGGTATATAGGTAAGATGTTCCTTGAAAGCTTCATGTCTGAGTAGAAAGGAGATAACAGGTAGAATATTCTAATAGTAGAATCAATATTTATTAGTAGAACTATTATTAATTGTGCTATCTATTGTTATAGTCTCTACTCTCCAATTTCCCATTAGTATTTCCTACTTAATAGCATCAAGCTTGCATTGCCATTCATCTGTACTACCAAAGCTCAACTGGTTACTTTAAGTTTTTAATACAGGGGTTTTGAATTAGGTAGTTACATCTCCCTTTATCATCTGATTGTTATTGAAGTATATTGCCAAGTCAAAGTCTTATTCATTTTTGAAGGGATAGAAGATGTTATCCTGTATCTATCCATTTAGAGGTAAAGGTAGATCTGGTGCCATTGCCAGTGATGCCTCAGCTAAGTGTTCTAACTCTTACTTGTAGGTGACTGTCTGTACTGTAGTTGCACTGAGGCAGCTCTCCTATACTAGGAATAGTAGTATGATAACTGTGAATTCAGATAATCATAGCCCTGCCTGTACATTTAAGAGCTCTACTAGGGACTTAGAATTCATCAATATGACTGTATCATCATCTCCATTGATTTGTGGTATATCATTAGAAGGGTTAGAGTTAACTGGTAATTAACATTAATCACTATCTGACATCAAATAACAGTTTAAACTCACCTTGTATATGGATAGCTCTATCATCTTTCTGTGTCCCTCCTCTCTAAATGCTATTTATAATAGATTCCAAGTTGATCCAGATGCATTTTCTGTGGCAATAAGACTCATGTCAATTAAATTCACTTAGATTTAATGTTATAAACCTGCAATCATCATGAGGGTATAGGTGTCTGCCAGCAGTTTATTTTTTATATGTTATATTTGTGATTTGAAGTAATCTCTGCATGTATAGAAAAATTAATGTGAAATAGCTAATGAAACTTCAAATCACAACATTCAGTAGGTGGTGACTAATAACCTCTACTAGTATGAATATTGCAAATCATATGGTGCCAATCAACTATCAAATTTGTGACTATAAACATTAGACCACTAAATTTGCAAGTCACATAGTGCTAACTAACTGCTAAATTTGTGACAGTGAACATTGAACAGCTAAATTTGTGACTACAAATATTAAACCACTAAATTTGCAAGTCACATGGTGCTAACCAACTGCTAAATTTATAACTACAAACATTAGACAGCTAAATTTGCAAGTTATGTGGTGCTAATTAACTGCCAAATTTGCAACTGCAAACATTGAACTGCTAATTTTGTAAGTCATATGGTGCCAATGAACCACTAAATTTACAACTATAAATATTAGATCACTAAATTTGCAAGTTACCAATCAACCATGAAGGTTCTTAAACTACTAACATTGCAAATCATATTAAGCTGTAAACATTAGCCAGGGTAGAGTGCTACAGAAGCATATAACTTAGAGTGGAGTATTCAAAGAATAATTTAAAGGCAAGATGACTGTTATTATTACTTCACAGCTACTAAATATAAAATCTAACTCAAATTAATTTCTAACCCTATTTGCTGATATCATGCTAGAGTTATTATATTCTTTCTTTACTACTTCTCCTGTGCCAATTAATCAGCCAACTTATATGATGCTTGCATAGTAATTTTGTTAAACTTCAGCTATAAGTTCTGATGGTAAAGAATCCCCACTTCAACCTTCACATCTTCACATACTATCTGATGACAGTAGGTCTTATCATTTTTCTGGCCTATTTAAATAATTTAGCCTGTAGTCTGTTCTTCATCAATTCACAGCCATTCAGGGGTCAACAGAACCAGATGGTGGGCTCTGACAAGTATGAATTCCTAAGTAAGAATTTTTGAAGTAATGATGATGATAAGTGGGGTTTTCCCATCACAGTAGTTATATAGTTCTTAATTGAAGTTAAATGTATTGATTAGATCTTATCTATTTGAGGCTGTTACACACCCATATAGTACTATAATAAGATAACTGAGTCCCTTAAGGTGCTAGAATCCAGTTAGCTCACATTGTTGTATCATATAAATTCACAAGAGGTAAGTAAATATATCTCTTCCAAAATGGCAATAACAGTAGATTCAGGGATAATTATCACTAATTTCTCAGTGTGACTAGTATAGTCTTGAGATATTACCAGATCAGCTAGTAGCTTTTCAATGAACTTCACCTTTATCCCCTTAACAAGGTCCATAATAAAGGGGGAGTAGAGCATTAGAGACAAAGAAGTATTCTTTTTCAATTAAGATTTTCATATATTTTTATCATTCTTATCTTTCTCTACATTGAGTTTCTTATTAGTGAAATGAAACCTAGACCAGCTATCATCAAAATCATTCTTATTCTCTTCATCTGAGTAACTCTCCTCATTCTTCTCATTTAAGTCATTCAAGTCATTCAAGTCCCCATTCTTATTGGTATCCACATCTTTAGGGTCATTGTTGTTTTGGCATTCAACATTATTTTAGAATTTAACATTATTTTAAGATTTAATATTATTTTGGGATTTGATGTTATTTTGGGATTTAATATTATTTTAAAATTAGATAATGTTTATAACTCCAGGGAAAATTACTAGCATACAAGCACAGTAAGAATTTTTGAAGAATGTAGATATATACAGGGTTGGTTCTGAATCCTTTCTACCTCTTCACAATTATAAGTTATGAGTATTTATAAAGGCTGTCTTGATAGCTACAATAGCTTCAGCCTCTATCCCCTTTATAGCTTTTTTTTGAGCATCAGTTAATTTAACCATGATATCACAGTCCTCATGTGAGGGGAGGTCAATGATATTCTTACCAAACTATTTATAATTGATGTCTCACTGAATCATGATGCATTTGAGAATCCATGCAAATAAAAGAGTAAATCCCCTCAGTTAGGCCTCAGATGCTTCTATCATATTATAAGTCTTCATGTAGTTGCCTAGTACAGTAGAGATATTCTGACTGAGCTTTTTGAACTCCTTCTGATAGGCCTAATGCAGTATGTCTGATTTCAATTAATAATTAGTTTCCAGAAGACCTATCTAATACTATAAGTCACAAGGGTCTTTCTCAAATGAAGTTTCAGACATCAATCAGACATTAAGATTAGTTGGCAGTGATTTAATATCATCACAGAGTTTCTTCTTTATTCCATTTAGAATGAAATAAAAATTGCAGATAATTGTGCTGTTCTCACCCTTCTTCAGATGAGATTCATTATAGATTAGTAGTTCCCAGTTTCATGCAGATATTGATGTTAGGGTTTAATGCATATAGTTTATCATGTATGATGTTATCAGCACCATACAGTTATTGAGCTTAGCATGGAGCATAAGGTCTTTAGAGATAGATGAAAGTAGATATACCTTAGCACTTGAACTGCATTTCTTAAATCTCTTGACCATAAAACTTTCAGAAGAGATGGAGGGCTGCACAAATAATCTCAATGATGACTTAGAGTTAATAATATTTATAAACTTGTCAACCTATATAGATAGAAGTAATGATGGAGCTATAATAAGAGAATAACCCCTTCTGATCCTCCACATCTTCAGTAGTGCCTTCTAATTGATGTGTGGCTCTTAAATCACAGCATAGAGGCATCTGAAGGGCCATTGTGACTATATTGAGTATGATGTAGTAGGAGCTACATCTTTTTGAAGGTGTTTATGGGCTGTTTTGGAATTGAACTCTCAGGATTTCCTAACTGAATTATCTCCTCAACCAGCAGTAAGGATATTTTAGTGTCTCTCTTTCACCACCCAGGTTTGACCAACTGGTGACCTCATGTGGAAGTATTCAAGGCTTTTTGTTGGTGGCAGAAAAAGGATGCTAAAATATCCTTGCTGCTGGTTGAGGAGATAATTAGACTGGCTGCTGAGATCATATTAGAACCAGGATTAAAGTATACCCTTATCATTTTACTTAATATATTAGTCTCTTTTTATGTAAAATCATTTTAATATAGATACTATATCATGTTATAGTATAGATAAATTAGTTTAGAATCATGTTATAAAGGAATATTTTACTCATAAATTATATTATATATCTATCTTTTCAGTTCTGATCCCATTTGGTCCCATTATCTATATATAGGACCAAACAGGACCAGAAATACCACAATATTACCTAATCATAATCACATGTGTTACTAATAGTGCCAAGCCAGTAGCAGCCCTGCCACACATTATACAATAATTTCAAATTGAGAGATTTGCACCAGCAAGTATTATCAAATATTATTACTTTTCATTGCCTGAAGGCCCCAGCCCCAACTCTAAACTAAAAAAACTAAAAAACTAAAAACACACAAAAACATTAAAAAATCCTCTTAAACCTTGAGGGCAGTCTGCTCAAAATACTTTAATTTAATTGCATTTACTACCTCCCTCACTAACCACATATCCTCAACTCTGAAAGTCAACTACTTCCCATGCACTATCATTTTAACTCTACCTATATTTATAATATAATCAGTATATATATTTAGTAGACTTAGTAGAGTAGTTAACTTACACTCAAAAAGGGTGATGAGAGCTGTTTCCACTGCTAACTGAATGATATTAAGAGTAGAGTACTAGAAGTAATACTTCTCATCATTAATCTTGCAGATCAGATGTGCTATCATGGCCTTGGTAAAAATAAGCTCCTCAGATTTCTGATAGAATCAGACCTCCTGAATCCACTCTATTAACCTGAATGAGCTGCTGAGTGTTACTAAAAAGTGTGACTATAACTTACTATTCTTATTATAATAATAATAGAGCTTAGAATTACATTTGACCTAGTAGTTTCTCAAGACATTGAGGAGCTTAGTATGATATTAATCCTACTTGACCTCCTACTCAGCAACATGTGTCTCATAGGCTGCTTTGCAACTGGGTACACTATTTTTCATCACCACTTGATGGGGGAGGGGGGTGTACTTTGACATTTTCAAATTGGGGGAGGGGGTATTGATGCATTTGGATAAAGGGCAGGGAAGATAGAGATATAGCTGATTGGAATGATAGGAGAGGAGAAATAGAATAAATAGAGAAAAGAAGAAGAGAGAGGGAAAGAGGAGGGGAAAAAAAAGAAATATTATTGAAATTCCAACTTCAATCAGCTACCCTAATAATCTGTAACCATCATCTAGGTCTATTCCTGATATGAATTGCCTGGCAACACTATACAAAAAATATCAAATATAGATACATTAAATATAAATAATCTACTTTTAGATTAGAGAAATTTCTTCTATCTTTTTGTTTTTTCTTCTTTTCTTCTCTTTCTTCCCTTCTTTTCCTACTATTATCTCATCTCTCCTCTTTTAATATCTCTATTCTACTATCATAATTATTGCTCTCTCCCACTATCATTATTAGCCATGTCTTTGCCTACCTCCAAGATCTGCACAACTAAGGCCCATGAGTGTTATTACTAGCTTGAGGGGCCTGAGAAGTAAGCATTCAAATGGGGTGAGACTGACCACAAGATGTGCTATGTTACACTGAAGAAGCTGTACAAGGGAAATAAATAGTAATAATTTATGGTAATACTTGTATATGAATTCAGCTAATCTATACTAGGAATAAGGCTGATGAGGCTGAGCACAAGGAATTAGAGAAGAAGATGATGGAGTAGCTGATGTAAAAATATTAGAATTAGAAGTACTCTTAGAAATAATATGAGGTAAAGATGGAGTAGGAGAAGGCTATAAAGAAGGCTGCTAAGAAGAAATGCTACTAGAAGTAGATCAAGGGAATTCTGGAGTGTGAGGTTAAAAAGCTCAAGTAGGTAAGAGTTCTAATCACACTCTTTAGTAACACTCTTCTAATCTAATTGAATGAATTAGTAGATTCACAATAAGAAGAAGATTAAGAACCTCTTTACCTCCTGCATGCATATAATGATTCAGGACATTGAAGAGGCTGTATTACTCTCTAGCTAGATCAATCTTCTTGCTACTAGAGTTAATGCTGATGCAGCTGATCAGAAGATAACTGATTTTAATGCCCAGGTTGATCTGGCCCATCATGAGGAGCTGCCTCTGCTAGAGGAGATGCCAGAGAATAAGTTTGAGGTTGTCCTCACCTCTAATGAGGAGGAGGAGGAGGATGAGGAGGAGGAGGAGGAATGAATTGTTAAGAATGGAGAGATGAAGAAAGAGAGAGAGGAGGAAAATAAGGAGAAGAATAAGGAGGAGGAGGATGAGAAGGAAAAGGAGGATGAGAAGGAGGAGAAGGAGTTTTTTTAAATTTTTCTCTTTTAGTATAGTAGAGTGGAGATAGAGGGGAGGATAAGATAATATGATTAGTTGAATTAAATTTTATTACCCCTATTTTCTAATTAGAATTACTATAGTAGAAAACCAGCAGTACTCATCAAAATATATATATATTTCTCAATGCTTTCAATGAGATCTCATATATATATATATTAATAGCATCTTATTCTTTTATTATATCAAATAAATCTCTAAGCTTCAAAGGTAACACTTTTCAGTAACAATATAATGATATTTTTGCTATATTTAATAAGATTAATGTTATTTCTATATTAATATCTGGGATTAATTATTTCTATTCTCCTCATCAAAGAAATTTGAGATAGGCAGCCTCCTCACATGCACTAGTGTGGTTAGGGTTTTCTTCTCTCAGTCATATAGTAGAATAACTTCAAATTATCATACTTATCTTATTATCATACCACTTCCTCCTCTATTATCTTAAATGGCTGAATCTACTGAACTTCCTGAGATTACTATTAAGGGGAAGAGATATATTATCTATGAAGATGCACATGTCCTATTATTCTAGTTCTGATGGTTCATCACAAATTGCTATATATTTAACTTAATAAAGTGAAAGCTCTGAAAACCTTCCCATTAATAACACTCAGATCAATAGGATTCCTTTCAATAGGTAACTAAGAAAGAAACTAAACAGCCATTTCTTTGTTGCAAGCATTATGATGCCATCCAGACTCATCCATTATGGAGTAGATATGATTCTAGTGGGATTACCTAATATCTTAAGTCAGTTGGATGTAGCTGGAATCAAAAATCAAGGAATAACAATGTCCTAGAAGGACTGATGAGATTTATATTATCCCTCCCCTAGGTAACACTTTTGAGTAACACTAATGAGATGATTCCTTTAGAAAACAATGAAGAAATAATCACAACTGAAGTTTATTACTGCAGATCTTCCATTCTGCACATCTAAGGCCTTTTATGAATAAATACTCCATGCCTGTATCTCCCTGAACCTTTCACTCCAATTGATTGAAAACACCAAATTCTAAGTCCTACTGTAGATGCTAAAACCTCTAATGGAAATCCCCCATCAAACAAGTCTGCAAGATAATCTCAATCAACACTATACTAAGAACATGAAAGATCTAGGTCTGGAGCTGAAGCAGCAGAGAAAAATATTCCTAACTATAGATGCATGAACAAGTATAAATAACCTAGCATTTCTAGGGGTTATCTGCTACTTCATCAATGATCAATGAGAGTACAAGGAGTGACTAATTGATTTTGAGGCCTTAATCTAAAGTCATACTAGGGATTACCTGGTAGAAATTCTGCATAATGTCATTTGAAATGACCACTGAGATATTTCATCAAATCTACTTGCTATTACTACTAATAATGTGAAAAACAATTCAACAATGATACAAAGCTTGGAGGAGAAATTGATTGGATATTAATAGGATGGAGATTAGGGCTATATCCCATGCATTACTCATATGATTCAATTGGTAGTGTAGGCACTGATCAGTGAACTTCATATTAAGATAGAACATGACATGATAGTTAGCTCATTTAATAAGAGAAATATCCACATGGATGAGAATATTACATTCTTCTTAACACTTTGTAAGGTAATGATATTTAGTCATACTCCTACTCTATTTGAAGAGAATAAATGCTAATCATAATGTATATTAGATTTACTATATTGCCATTGCAATTAGTACCTCACTGAAATAGAAGCAATGATTCTTTGAGACCTAACATACAATAACCCCTATTTTGACTACACCTCTTAAGATGATACAGGATGTTAAGACCCAATGAAGTTCAATATATAAAATAGCAATTTAAGTGCTTTGACTTTAAAATTCAATTGATTACTAGGTGGATGACTCTGGAAGGAAAAAGATTCAATCCTTAAAGCTTTCAGAATCAGAATGGACCCAGTTATGATATATCATTGATTTACTCTATTCCTTCTATATAATGATCAAGGCAGTTTTGTGGATATGAATACCTATATTAGCCTGGGCATGGTAGGTATATAATTATCTATTTAACCATTTTAATACTTGGTTGGTAAAGAGTTATAGTGCTACTGGATGGGATCAAGCTATATATAGGGCTATTAAGGTAGTAAAGGCAAAGCTCTCCATTTATTATAGCAAGACAGATCAGTAATTTACAGATTTTTATGTTATTATAGCTGTACTAAATCCATCTCTCTGATCAAATACATACTCTGATGAAGACTAAATAAAGAAAGAGCATCAGATATACATTGATATTGCTAAGTCATTCTACAATAAGCACTATTGCCAGTATGAACCTCTGAATGTCAAACCCCTTGACAATGTGGATATAATAGATAATAATTTCCAGGTAGGTAACACTTTTTGGTAATACTAAATCAGGCAAATAGATATAATTATACTAATCCCTAGATATACATAGAACCTTAATACATTAATTGCTAGTTGAAAGAAGACTAGACTAGCATTTTACATAACTAAGTTTGATTGCTACCTTCATGATGGTATGACCATCATTAAGGATAAGAGAATCCTTAAGGTGTGGGCTGTGATTGCACATACCTACCCTATAGTTATAAAAATGACTTGAGATGTTCTGGCAATACCTCTAGCTGGTGTAGGAATAAAATGGAAATTCAATTCAAGTTGTGATATATGTTACTACTGTTGGGATCAATTACATGGGAATACAATTAAGAAGATGATGATTATGAAGTATAGTAAGAAGAGGAAGATTACAGATAGTTCTCACAAGGAGACCATAATCAAGGAGGAGGATATACTTATAAGTCAATGTTAATGATTTGAGCCTTCTTTACTCATGAGTGTTACTAAATATCATTACCTTATTACATAATCATTCTGGGACTAAACTAGTACTGAAATTCTGGTTATATCTGATCCTATTTCTATCATACTTCCCTTAGTCATTTTACATGCTTTATTTCTTAAAAGAGGTCATTTTTCATGCTTTAAACCTACTCATTTAGTCCATTTACCTACATATAATTTATAATTAAGTCATTAAATATGTTCTAAATTCTTGGGGTCATGTTTTATTCCACATATGGGACTGAAACTAAATCAAACCAAACTAAACATGCATGAAAATTCATGGTCCCAGCAGCCAGTCTAATTATAATTCAATGCCAGTAAGGACCTAAGAATAATATAGGTAATCTGCTTAGTAGTTTTCCCAAGCCCCATCTTGTCACCTAGAATGTTCCCCCCCACTTCATTGTCTGCCAACAGCATCCAGAATGCAGTAAAGGCCTGATAGCTGAAGGATGCCCTCTTCATATATGATATTTTAATTTTAGTTGAAGGATCTTTGTAGTCTACCATCTTATCCTCAAACATGAAGAAGTGGGCAAATAGACTCTCATTGTGTTTGATGAGTTGATGGCATCTTATTATATCTACTACTTAAGAAATTAGACTGATGTCATCAAGATTATATATATCATCTATTTAAGTACTATCAACATTGATTTCTGGCTGCTCATTGAGATCCAGAATCATGATGACCTCTGAGGTAGAAGTTTTTAGTATTAAACTGTTCAGAAATATGAGTATCTTAGAAGATGACTTAACCTACCAACTGAGCATTAAGGGGTTTATTACTATTTGACTGTCTTCTGTCTCATCAGCTGAATCAGTAGGGGATGTGGGCACCTTGGGAGATGACTTAACCAGTGGATCATCTTTTAGGATTGAATTATCTTTTGGGATTAAATCATCTTTTGGGATTGAATCATCTTTTGGAATTGAATTATCTATTGGAATTAAATTATCTATTTGAATTGAATCATCTATTTCAGCATTAAATGATATAGTAGGAATAGTATCATATCTTGAGGCTTCAGTATTGCCATCATCATCATTAAAGTCAGCTGGATGTTTGCACTTATTGGATTTCTCCTGGATTTTGAATCAAACTACTCACTACTGTGATAGCATATTCAGTTTGGCTGCTCTATCTGCAAAGAAGGCTGCCTTGCATTAGATAATCTATGAGGTTACTTAATCAATTCTAATACTAACTGATCATTCTAAATAGTATAGATCTATAAGGAAGACTTGCTAGGCCTCTGAGTTGAAATGAATGACACTATTACTCTTCAGCTCTTTCAGCTAGTCACTGTGATCCTCCTTTATAAGACAGTCAACTAGGTTTAGTTCCTCAGCTGTGTGAGATGTCAGATCCACTGGTATGCACATAGTGAGCTAGTCATCTTCATCCACTAGAGAGTTAATAGTGTGGAACTCCACATGTTGAACTCAGTTATCAAGCATGTTTAGCATCAGTTTGGCAGCTCTGAAATCCAAAGCACAAGTAAAGGATAGTAAAGACCTATGATTACTATCACAACTGACTATTATCATTAGTCTCTCTGATTGATATACTAATAGGGTTCACTATGTCAGTGGTAAGAGCTCCTGATACTCAAGACTGAGCTCTTTAGATTTAACTGATGGATAGATTAGTGTGGATGTTTTGAGATTAAACAGTATTTTGAGATTAAACAGTGTTTTAGAATTGGATGCTGTTTTAGGATTGAATGCTATTTTAGAATTAGATGGTTACTAGTCCCTACTGTATTTCCAAGTCATTATATAGACTTGTTTGCTGAAAAGGTCAATTATAGCAATTCAGTAATCACTTATGATGCATCTACTATTATTGAGAGGTTTCTCTGCCTATCTAGCAGGAATATCCATTACATCTAATAGGCCTTGGCTGATGCATTCATTAATAGTATAGATTCTAAATTACCTCCTATGGTCAGTGTCCTACTTGACTACATGGTAGTTGAAGGGTACTATAAGTCATTAATTGAATTTAGCCTTGAGCTGGTTCAGATCTCATACTGCATAGCTCATAACTTTACTGATTGCTTCATTGAATAGAGTAACCATGATAGTCTAAATGTAAATGTTAGAATGAAAATATTATAAATAGAGGATACAGTATGACTTACTAGCCAATTTAGAGCTTCTTTGCCAAAGTTGGCTCCAAAGTTAGCAGGGTGGTAATGAGAAGTTAGCAACAGATTAAGGCTAAATGTAAAGGTCAGAATGAAAACATTATAAATAGAGGATGTAATATGACTTACTGGCTGAGCTTCTTCATTAAAGTTGGCTTTAAATCTCTGATATTAGTAGTGGGGTGATGATGGTAAGTTGGTAATGGGTTGGGCTATTATAGTGTTGCAAGAAGTTGGTTGAAAAGCTTGTGAGCTTCTCAGGTGAATAATTAGGCTAAGAGCTGAACCCTAAAGCTTAAATAGATTTAGCTCTGTTTATAAGGTTGGATGGGGGTGGCTGCACAATATACTATAAGTCATCACTGAACCTTTATATTCTGATAATGTTGGCCTTACTACACAATTATTTAATCCTCTTCTTTCAATAACCTTAGCCTCATAACATAATCACTTGACTCTTATTACTTTGATTTAAATACTTTCATCAGGACCTTTTATTTGTATGCTTTCATCTGCATAATTTCATTTAGAATTTCAGACACTTTCATTGAGATACTTTCATCAGGACACTTTCATCAGGATACTTTCATTAAGACACTTTCATTTAATACTTTTAATCTGGTAATCTTGCTTCAACTATCTATTCAATATTAAAATACCATTCAATACTAAAATAACATCTAATACTAAAACAACTCAAACCATGTCAACCAATAAGAACTGTAAATACTGGCTAAATAGTCATTACTGATTGAATCCCTGCTCATGACAATATTGAAGTGGGGATAAGATATGCACATCAGGTAGCACTGAACAGGGCAGCAGCAAACACAAGAAAAGAATTGATATTAATGTTGAAGCAGAGGAATGTATTGGTAATCTTTAGTACAAAATAACACAGTAATAAAATGATAAGATAACACTCAAAAGAAACAAAAGATCTATCTTAAAGAAGTATACATATGCATGAGAAATCCATGAATGAATAGATGAAGTCTTGCAATGAAAGGAAAATATCTATCTTCATAACTATATTTAGTGGTGAAAAGTCTTGATGAAAAATTGATTCAATTTGATAGTAGATTTCCATCACATATCTCCTCTCTCCTTAATTTACTGATCTGATGAATAGAAGAATAGCTTAGCATCACAGTAAGAGTAGTAGCTCTGAATATGTTATTCTAAAATCAATCTGACTATGTTGTTTCAAAGTCAGCTGACAAGCAGCTACATGCTGTGTATTAGATCATCTATTTGCAAGAAAGTAGCCACACTGAGGCTATAAGACAGGGAGATAAGACTAGAGATGAATGAGTAAGTCAGCAACAGTAAAGCTCTTTCTGAGCTACAGTAAATGTAGCTGGCATTTTTAGGTAGAGGCCCAGACAGAACAGTTCATTAATAGTTTGAATCATGGAATTGTAGGGTAGCAGCCTTTATGGCTAGGAATAGAGATAGAAGCTGGAATAGGATCAGTGAGAGATTTCTGAATGAGAGGAGGATAGAGTGTGACTCTAGGACATGTAAACTACTGGGTAGAAGTAAGGCCCAGAGAAATGAATGAGCAGGTCAGCAATGAAGGAAGAGTATACTCTAGGTAGGCAGAGCAGCCTACAAGCACATAGCTTTATACTAATAATCTTATATATGATAAGATCTATAGTCTCATCACAAGGAAGGAGGTGTTGCACTTGTATGATGGATGAAGGAAGAGACAGGATAGCCAGCAACAGATGGTAATAAAGATTGAGGTGAGTGGCACAGGCAATGAATAAGAAAGGGACACAAGAAAAATAGAGAGTAGAGAGAAAGAAAACATGACAGGTAAAATCAGCAGTAGAAGGTGCAGGGCAAGATATATATAAATAAGTAAGTATAGAAAGAAAAGTAAATATAGTAAGAAAAATAAATATAGAGTAGTAGTAGACTACACATAGAAAATAAAAGAAACTAAGGAAGATACAAAGAAAATATAGAGGAAGCAAACTGAATAACATGGCAAGGAAAAAAAAAAATAAATATGTGCTAGTAGCAGTAAGAGCAGCAATTATAGCAGAATAGTGGGCTCTAATTGATCAAAACATTTTCTAGCCCTGAAATAGGAAATTATGATTGACTGGATCAGCTAGCTGGTATCTATCTTCTCACAGCTATAAACTAAGATTCTAATGGTATCTCCTTCTGCAGCTATACAATCACTAATAATAGAATCAAGAGGAATGTTATTATAGTGATAGTAAAAGAAACTCTGCTAACTAAACAGCTGTTTCTTAGCATTCATTATAGTTGTAAAGGTATGAACTGTAGCTCCCACAGCTCTCTTGCATCAGATTAAAATGTAATTCTTGACTAGCTAATTAGGCATCAGACTAAAAAGAATCTACTGCTCTCTCTGAATTAAAGAATCATCTCATTGCTGACATCTAACTAAAGCTTCAGAAAGTACATTAAGACCCATCACAGCTATAGTAGTAGAAAAGCAATAAGAAATGCTGCTGTATAGAACAGGCAGGCCAGAGAGTGTTATAGATCCATAAATGAAATCTTAATTTACCTGCAAGAGCTACTTCTATATGTTACTCTCTGGAACTTTTAAAGACTCATCATCTTCCTAAATCTTAACAAATCATGAAAGTATTATTCTCTACTTAATTATAGCTGAGCTCATACTCTTATGGAGAATATACAGCATGATAATTCATACATCTTTCTATTTGCAAGAAATAGTCTTTCAGTCAGTCTTGAAATCCTGTAAATCTTAATTGATGAGCATTTATAGGGAGACATCCTGAATAATTCCATCATTCAGAAACCCCCTTCCATGAAGTCAGCAATTCCACTTAAAGACACAGTAATATATACTAGAGACCACAGTTATGTAGTTTGCATGATTCTTATTTATTATGCTGATAGACCCTTAAATTATATTCATGCCATGGTTCTCCTCAGCAAGGCACTAAATGTTGATATTAATATGCTAGAAAAACATGCTATCTCTCTTTCTGATAAACTTGGTGTAATAAGGATAGAAGATGAGTCTCATCTGGTGATCTAAGTGAAGAGCAACATACCAGGCATAATAAATTAGATCCTGGCAAATTATCTGCTGAATGATTCCATGGAGTATCATGCAGAGCCACCTTAGTGACTTCTGATTTTTTCACTGATGGAATAAGTATATATCCCATTTATGTACTGTCATCTTTCTGAGTATGTTATATATAACAGGCACATTTCCCACAGCCATCTCCATTTAAAGCCAGGAGAAAATCAGAAGAGATAAAGAGCCATCTACATCCTAGCTATTCAGTATGAGATTTATATTTATATTTCTTAGGTTAAAGTTCTTCAACATGCTTGCCTAGTTCAGCAGAGTAATGGAAGGAAGGGCAGCATGCTTCATACAATATATCTAAAGAAGATCCTCTGGGCAGGCAGGGTGGCACTCTTTGCAAAAATAATAAAAAGTGCTGTTAGTGGTGCAGATCCAATCAAGATTTCTGCAGCTATTAATGATAGTTTTGAGTCTGAATGTTAAAGCTATCTGATCTAAACTCTGAGTTAGTAAATCAATTTTCCCTTCAAAATTGACAGCATAATAGTAATATAAAGAAAAAGGAGATGATAGCTTTACAAGCTGATTCAGAAGCTTAACAAGCTAGCTATCATTCAGCTTCTTCACATCATTAAGTTAAGCTTTCAAAACAGGCTTGACATTCTAATGACATGTGCATCTGCAACAGCCAGTCTCCTAACACTTTTTAATAGCTTTAGTAACATTAGGATCCTTCTTGTTAGCATTTTGATTCTCAAGCTCTGCTATTTCTTCTGATGACAGGCTGGCAAAATGGGAGAGGCTAACATTAGATAGGGAGATAGCTATTAATGAAACTAATTGATCAGAGACATGTTATGGGTAAGAAGTAGGTAAATTAAAGTCAGAGTTTCAAGAAGTGCCAGGCAAGAAAGCAGAAGAGAACATGGGAACTAATCCAGAATAATAATGATTATCCTGAAGAGGACAAGAAGAAGGTAAAGACATTTAGCCAGTCATATGGAAATTATGTGGTGAAGCTGGAGGAGGCTGCTGCTGAAGATTTTAAGAGGATAGAGATAGAGGAATTAGAGGCTGTAAGTTAGTAGGAGTAGAGAGAAATAATAAGATATCAGCTGCAAGAATTTCCTTAAGATCAACATGAAGCCTAGTAGTATAAATGACTTCCATATTCAATGTAAGGCTAATAAAATCTGGCCTGAAG
This sequence comes from Emmonsiellopsis sp. PD_33, assembly GCA_032988165.1. NCBI lineage: Eukaryota > Fungi > Ascomycota > Eurotiomycetes > Onygenales > Ajellomycetaceae > Emmonsiellopsis > Emmonsiellopsis sp. PD_33. Next base: position 27,609 of record JANTQF010000352.1, read on the forward strand.
GTATTCTTAAGGTCAGAAAGCATTAATTTCTTATTAAGTTTTATACCTCTCTTAGGATTCTAATACAGTCAGATCCATATTGCCTGGTTGATTCTCCTCACTACAGATAAATAGTCATAATTTCTTGTAAGAATTACTGTACATCTACACTATTTATCCTTCTTTAGTATTAACTAGAATTTATCAGTAACAGCCTTCTCTCAGTGTTCCACACAAGTTTTATACCCTTCTGAAGTGCAATTTTAGTGAACCCTGACTATCTCTATCACACAATAGATCTCTACTGTCTGATGGTAGAAGTCAGCTTCAGACATTACTATCTGTCAGGCTCTATCCTCTTTCATCTATTTAAAATATACAGTAACCTTCTCCTCTCTATCTTCATGCCTACTCATGATCAGATTGGTAATTTCATACTGAATCTAGTAGTGCAGAGCTGCATGTCTGTTAAGAGTATTAATATACTTCTAAATCTCCCTCATGGTTGATAACTTTTTCTTCTCATACTCAATCAAGGCAAGAGAGTCAGTGGGCTTCAGGGTCAGGGCATGCAGATTTTGGTGATTCAACATTTTGCAGGAAGGAAGTGAGGGAAATCATAGATATAGTACTATTATATGTTAGTGTAGGTTGATTCAAGAGTGAGACTGAGATATCTATAATGATGATAAGAGAAAAGTGGAGGGAAATGTGAGGTAGAGCATACTCTTATAGTTTTTTAAATACAAGATATAAAGATGGCTGTAGCTAGCAAAATGAGAGAACAAGAAAGACATACTATCATTTTGATAGCCATAAAATAAAAGAAATAAAGAAAACTGTAAAGAAATGTGAAGATACATCTAGATTCTGATATACTACTCATACCAGTATCTGAACCATAAAGAAATAGCTAATAAAGAAAATAAACTGACAAGTGGATACAGCCAAACAAAGGAAATAAAGAAAGAGTAAATAAAATAAGGAAATAAACACAACAGTCAGATAATAATCATAAAACTTTTATTATGAGGAATTAGAGACTATAAAGTATTCTCTCTTCCACCCACATCTTCTTTCTTCTCACCACTATCTTCCACTAGATCTGTATTATCCAACACTACTGACATTTGATCATTATAAAGATAAAATTTCTTTATCTGATTACCCACAGTGATATTACAGAATAGTGTGCTATTCAGCTCTTCAAGACAGTAAGTATCTTTCTCATAATTTGCCTTCTGCACACAATATGGACCCAATCATCAGAAGTTAAGTTTAATAGAATAGGATGTTTCTATTTTAATGTCATGCAGAAGGATAAGATCTCCTATCTGAACTAAATTGTGCACTAATTACTTAATTTCATTAAATAAATCCCAATTTTTCTCTCATGTGTACTGTAGGTGAAAGACTGCCTCCTCTAGATTCTCATCCCATCTCTCCAACTATCAAATCTATATGTATATCAAGTTGGTATGAGAGTAAACAGTGTGTTATAGAAGTATTTGTTATATTAGTACCTCAAGCTCAACAGGGAGGATAGCATCATAGCCATATTACAGACAGAATGATGTCTCACCTATTAACTATTAAATGAAGATATAATCTACTCATAGCACTGAGTGGAAATAGTTAACTTAATTCCTTCTATCTGCAGTAAGCTTTACCAGCACATCTGAAATAGAGTAGTAGCTACATTCAACCATGCTATTTACTTTCACATTGTACAGTGAAATCATTATTTACCTGATATGATACTTAACAGTGAGAATTCTAATCTACTTCTGATTTTCTGACCCATCATTACACATTATTTCCTGGAAACAACCATATCAGTATATAATATCTTTATAAATGAACTGGGCTATATGTTCAGCTTTAACATGAGTAAGGGGCTGATTTTCAACCCAGCCAGTAAGGTCATTCTGAGTAATAACTGCACATGATTTCCCCTGGTTCTTCAGAAACTTGATAATATCAATACACCACTTATCCCACAGATAATTGCAGTGAGTCAGATACAGTAGCTCTTCAAGATGGTCACTTTTCTGGAACTGGCACCCACAATATCTCTTGTAATATGTTTTGACATCAGTGAACAGACCTTCCCACTAATATCACTAAGAGACCTTATAGTTAATTGCCTTACAGCCTTTATAGCCTAACTTGTCATGCATTCAAGTAATGATTTCCTTCTGCTCATTCAGATCATCCACCACACACCTCAGTGGAATCTCTTTATCTGACTAGTAAAATAGATGTTGCCCATGCACAATATAGTTTAGTGTATACTTGTGTCATTTCAGGAAAACCTTGTGAGGAATATTATTAGATCACTTCAAGGTTATGAGATATTTAACAATCAATTTACTGCAGTCAGAATAGGATGATGAAAAAACATAGAATTCTTCACTATCAGTATTATTAGAAACATTAAAGTCAGAGATAGTAGTAGAAGTCACACTGATACAATTAAGCTCTACCTCAATGAATTCATTAATATTCTGATCCTCAGGTATCTTATCATTAGCAGGCAGCCATCAAGAAAGGCCATCAGCAGCACTATGAATCTACCCAGAGATATGATGAACATTAAAATCAAACATCTGAATCCATGCAAGCTAGTTGATTACTAGAGTGCCAGGAAGATCAGTAGCTGTTCAGTTGAGCTGAGCAATCAAAATTTTCACATTAGTTTTAAAAATAAAGTAAATACTATACAGATAATATTAGCATTTCTTCAACATTTTAAGGACAGCTTAGCATTCTCATTTTCCTATATCATACTTCACCTCTACTAGGCTCTAAATCCCACTCTCATATCAATAGGGATGAAGCTTTCTGTTCCTAACATCTCACTGGCTCAGTGTTCCTCCCCAGTCATATTTGCTAGCATTAGTTATGATTATAATATCTCTGGCACCTTCAGAATAATCAATGCAGTGTAGAGTAGGAGCAGTTATCAGTGCTGTCTTCAGGACTGACATGATGTTTAATTACTTGAGTCCTCAGAGGAAAAAGGTGTTTTTCTTAAACAGCAAATAGATTGGATTGGAAATGAGAGTAAAGTTTAAGATTCAGATGTGATAATACATATAAATATTGATGAAGGTATAAGCTCTAGAGATCTCAGTTGATTCAGATCATTCAATGATTTTGATAATTTTAGTGGCCTCAGAGCAGTACCTATTAGTATTAATTAGACTGACTGCTGGGACCATGTTGGGACCAGGATTAAAGTATACCCTTATCATTTTACTTAATATATTAGTTTCTTTTTATGTAAAATCACTTTAATATAGATACTATATCATGTTATAGTATAGATAAATTAGTTCAGAATCATGTTATAAAGGAATATTTTACTCATAAATCATGTTATATATCTATCTTTTCAGTCCTGGTCCCATTTGGTCCCATTATCTATATATGAGACCAAATGGGACCAGGAATACCATAATATTATCTAATCATAATCATGTGTGTTACTAATGGTGCCAAGCCAGTAGCAGCCCTGCCACACATCATACAATAATTTCAAATTGGGAGATTTGCACCAGCAAGTGTTACCAAATATCATTACTTTTCATTGCCTGAAGGCCCCAGCCCCAACCCTAAACTAAAAAAACTAAAAAACTAAAAACACACAAAAACATTAAAAAACCCTCTTAAATCTTAGGGGCAGTCTGCTCAAAGTACTCTGATCTAATTGCATCTACTACCTTCCTCACCAACCATATATTTTTGACTCTAAGAGTTGACTGCTTCCCATGCACCATCATTTTAACTCTGCCTATATTCATAATATAATCAGTATACATATTTAGTAGACTTAGTAGAGTAGTTAACTTACACTTGAAAAGGGTGATGAGAGCTGTTTCCACTGCCAACTGAATGACATCAAGGGCAGAGTGCTGGAAGTGATGCTTCCCATCATTAATCTCACAGATCAGATGTGCCATCATGGCCTTGGTGAAAATGAGCTCCCTAGATTTCTGATAGAATCAGACCTTCTGAATCCACTCTATTGACCTGAATGAGCTGCTGAGCATTACTGAAAAGTGTGACCATGACTTACTATTCTTATTGTAGTAGTGGTGAGGCTTGAGATTACATTTGACCTAGTGATTTCTCAAGGCATTGAGGAGCTCAGTATGATATTAATCCTACTTGGCCTCTCACTCAGCAATGTGTGTCTTATAGGCTGCTTTGCAACTGAGCATACTATTTTTCATCACTGCTTGGCAGGGGAGGAGGGTGTACTTTGGCATTTTCAAATTGGGGGAGGGGGTATCAACATGTTTGGATAAAGGGCAGGGGAGATAGAGATATGACTGATTGGGATGGTAGGAGAGGAGAAATAGAATAGATAGAGAAAAGAAGAAGAGAGAGGGAAAGAGGAGGAGAAAAAAAAGAAATATTATTAAAATTCTAACTCTAATTAGCTACCCTAGTAACCTGTAACCATCACCTAGGTCTATCTCTGATATAAATTGCCTGGCAACACCATACAAAGAATATCAAATATAGATGCATTAAATATAAACAACCTGCTTTTAGATTAGAGAAATTCTCCCTACCTTTTTATTTTTCCTCCTCTTCTTCTCTTTCTTTCCTTCTTTTCCTACCACTATCCCACCTTTCCTCTTTTGATATCTCTATCTCACTATCATAATTGTTGCTCTCTCCTACTATCACCATCAGTCATGTCTTTACCTGCCTCCAAGATCTGCATGACTAAGGCCTGTGAGTGTCACCATCAGCTTGAGGGGCCTGAGAAGGAAGCATTCAAATGAGATGAGGCCAACTACAAGGTATGCTATGTCACACTGAAGAAGCTGCACAAGGGAAATGAATGATAATAATTTATGGTAATACTTGTATATGAATTCAGCTAATCTGTGCTAGGAATGAGACTGATGAGGCTGGGCATGAGGAATTAGAGAAGGAGGTGATGGAGTAGCTGATGCAGAAGTGTTGGGACCAGGAGTGCTCTTAAGAATGATATGAGGTGAAGGTGGAGTGGGAGGAGGTCATGAAGAAGGCTGCTGAGAAGAAATGCTGCCAGGAGTAGGTTGAGGGAATTCTGAAGTGTGAGGCTAAAAAGCCCAAGCAGGTAAGAGTTCTAGTCACACTCTTTGATAATGCTCTTCTAATCTAATTGAATGAATTAGTAGGTTTGCAATGAGAAGGGGATTAAGAACCTCTTTACCTCCCACATGTGCATGATGATCCAGGACATCAAAGAGGCTGCATTGCTCTCTGGCTGGGTCAATCTCCTTGCTGCTGAGGTTGATGCCAACACAGCTGATCAGAAGATGGCTGATTTTAATGCCCAGGTTAATCTAGCCTATTATAAGGAGCTGCCTCTGCCAGAGGAGGTGCTGGAGGATAAGTTTGAGGTTGTCCTCACCTCTAATGAGGAGGAGGAGGAGGATGAGGAGGAGGAGGAGAAGTGGATTGTTGAGGATGGAGAGGTGAAGAAAGAGGGAGAGGAGGAGGATGAGGAGGAGGAGGAGGATGAGGAGAAGAAGGAGGATGAGAAGGAGAAAGAGGAGTTTTTTTAAATTTTTCTCTTTTAGTATAGTAGAGTGGAGATAGGGGGGAGGATAAGACAATATGATTGGTTGAATTAAATTTTATTACCCCTATTTTCTAATTAGAATTGCTACAGTAGAAAACCAGCAGTACTCATTGATATATATATATATTTCTCAATGCTTTTGATGAGATCCCATATATATATATATCAACAGCATCTTATTCTTTTATTATATCAAATAAATCTCTAAGCTTCAAAGGTAATGCTTTTCAGTAATGATATAATGATATTTCTGCTATATTTAATGAGATTAATGTTGTTCCTATATTAATATCTGGGATTAATTATTTCTATTCTCCTCATTGAAGGAATTTGAGATAGGCAGCCTCCTCATATGCACTAGTGTGGTTAGGGTTTTCTTCTCCCAGTCATATAGTAGAATAACTCTGAATTATCATACTTATCTTATTACCATACCACTCCCTCTCCTATTATCTCAAATGGCTGAATCTACCAAACTTCCTGAGATTACTATTAAGGGGAAGAGATATATTATCTATGAAGATGCACATACCCTACTATTCCAGTCCTGATAGTCCACCACAAATTGCTATATATCCAACCCAACAAAGTGAAAGCTCTGAAAACCTTCCCATCAACAATGCTCAGATCAATGGGATTTCTTTCAACAGGTAGCTGAGAAAGAAACTAGACAGCCATTTCTTTATTACAAGTATTATGATGCCATTCAGACTCATCCATTATGGAGTGGATATGGTCCTGGTGGGATTACCTGACACCTCAAGTTAGTTGGATGCAGCTGAAATCAAAAATCAAGGAATGGCAATGTCCTAGAAGGACTGGTGAGATCTATATTATCCCTTCCCTAGGTAATGCTTTTAGGTAATGCTAATGAGATGATTCCTTTAGAAAATAATGAAGAAATGACCATGACTGGAGTCTATTGCTGCAGATCTTCTACCCTGCACACCTAAGGCCTTTCATGAATAAATACTCTGTGCCTGTATCTTCCTGAACCTTCCACTCTGATTGATTGAAAACACCAAATTCTGAGTCCTACTGTAGATGCTAAAACCTCCAATGGAAATCCCCCATTAAATAAGTCTGTGAGACAACCTCAATTGACACTATACTAAGGACATGGAAGATCTAGGCCTGGAGCTGAAGCAGCAGAGAAAAATATCCCTAGCTGTAGATGCATGGACAAGTACAAATAACCTGGCATTTCTAGGGGTTGTCTGCTACTTCATCAATGATCAATGGGAGTACAAGGAGTAACTAATTGGTTTTGAGGCCTTAATCTGAAGTCATACTGGGGACTACCTGGCAGAAATTCTGCATAATATCATTTGAAATGACTACTGGGATATTTCATCAAATCTACTTACTATTACTACTGATAATGCAAAAAACAATTCAACAATGATATGAAGCTTGGAGGAGAAATTGATTGGATATCAATGGGATGGAGATCAGGGCCATATCCCATGCATTGCTCATGTTATTCAACTGGTAGTGCAGGCACTGGTCAGTGAACTTTGCATTGAGGCAGAACATGACATGATAGTTAGCTCATTTAATGAGAGGAATATCCACATGGATGAGAATGTTACATTCTCCTTAACACTTTATAAGGTAATGATATTTGATCATGCTCCTGCTCTATTTGAAGAGAATAAATGCTAATCATGATGTATATTAGATTCACCATATTGCCATTACAATCAGTACCTCACTGAAACAGAAGCAATGATTCTTCAAGACCCAATATATAATAACCTCTACCTTGACTACACCCCTTAAGATGATATAGGATGTTAAGACCTGATGGAGTTTAACATATAAAATGGCAGTTTGAGTGCTTCAGCTTCAGAATTCAATTGATCACTAGGTAGATGACTCTGGAAGGGAAAAGATTCAATCCTTGAAGCTTTTAGGATCAGAATGGACCCAGCTATGATATGTCATTGATTTACTCTATCCCTTCTATATAATGATCAAGGTGGTTTTGCAGACACAAACACCTATGTTGGCCTGAGCATGATGGGTGTATAATTATCTATTTAACCATCTTGATACTTGGTTGGTAAAGAGTTATAGTGCTACTGGATGGGATCAAGCTATACATAGAGCTATTAAGGCAGCAAAGGCAAAGCTCTCCATTTATTACAGCAAGATAGATCAGCAATTTGCAGATTTCTATGCTGTTGCAGCTGTACTAGATCCATCTCTCTGATTAAATGCATACTCTGATGAAGACTGGATAAAGGAAGAGTGTCAGATATACATTGATATTGCCAAGTCATTCTACAATAAGCACTATTGCCAGTATGAACCTCTGGATGTCAAACCCCTTGATGATGTGGATATGGTAGATGATAATTTCCAGGTAGGTAATGCTTTTTGATAACACTGGATCAGGCAAATAGATATAGTTATGCTAATCTCTAGGTATGCACAGGACCTTAATACATTAATTGCTAGTTGAAAGAAGGCTAGACTAGCATCTTGTACAACTAAGTTTGATTGCTACCTTCATGATAGTGTGACCATCATTAAGGATAAGGAAATCCTTGAGGTGTGGGCTGTGATCACACATACCTACCCCACAGTTGCAAAAATGGCTTGAGATGTTCTGGTAATACCCCTAGCTGGTGTGGGAATAGAATGGAAATTCAATTCAAGCTGTGATATATGCCACTACTATCAGGGTTAATTACATGGGGACACAATCAAGAAGATGATGATTATGAAGCATGGTAGGGAGAGGGAGATTACAGATAGTTCCCACAAGGAGACCATAATCAAGGAGGAGGATATACTTGCAAGTCAATGTTAATGATTTGAGCCTTCTTTGCTCATGAGTGTTACCAAATATTATTACCTTATTATATAATCATTCTGGGACTAAACTAGTACTGAAATTCTGGTCATACCTGGTCCCATTTCTATCACACTTCCCTTAGTCATTTTACATGCTTTATTTCTTAAAAGAGGTCATTTTTCATGCTTCAAACCTACTCATTTAGTCCATTTACCTACATATAATTTATAATT